>PVKE010024535.1:0-23568 GCA_004027555.1 Craseonycteris thonglongyai | reverse complement strand
GGACGGACACCTCCCCGCCTGTGGCCCCGCCCCCAACCGCCCGGCTGGGTCCCTGGTGCTGGACGGACAGCTCCCCCCTGGTGCTGGACGGACACCTCCCCGCCTGTGGCCCCGCCCCCAACCGCCCAGGCTGGGCCCCTGGTGCTGGACGGACACCTCCCCGCCTGTGGCCCCGCCCCCAACCGCCCAGGCTGGGTCCCTGGTGCTGGACGGACAGCTCCCAGCCCGTTTCTCCCCAGGCAGCGTCCAGACTAGAGACCTGGGGTGCAGAAGGGTCTTCCAGCCCCCCGCCCTTCCCCCCGGCGGGCCCAGCTTTGCCTAGCCAAGCCCACGCTCCATGCAAAGTTTGGGGATCCCAGGGCAGTCGGAGCCCCGGCTCCTTGCGTTGCAGCACGACCCTGTTCCGCCCCCTGCAAGGGTTAAGGAAAGGGGAAGGGGGAAGCTCTGGCGCCCTCTCAGCTCCCACCCAACGCAGCGCCCGCCCCCCACCAAGGAGCCAGGCAAGTTTGCCTTTTGCTGCGGGAGCTGCTGGAGCCCACTGGGAAAGACTGAGTCTTCTTAAAGGGACCAGCAACTCCGGGCGACAGTCGCATGGCTCACTTGGGCGAGCGCCAAGTGTTGTCACAGGCACATCTGTGTATAGTGGGTCTCAATTTGGTTCCCCAGAAAACAAGCCAATATGTCTACACTCCGTTCTCTGGAGTGCTGGTTTACACCAGAGACAATGCACTCAGATCAGACCCGGAACTGTTCAGACACATAGGGTTATGCATTCCTAAAAGACAGAGGGCAGGGATGTATACAGACTCCGCTGCACACGTCTCAGGGACTTGGGGCAGGGAGGTGTGAGACGTTGGCCTCTGAATACACCTACATTTGGGGGGAGGGGTGATGGATTCCATGTGAGAGTCACTGAAAACATCTGTTTCCCCCCCCCCCAAGGTCCCTGGGATATTCAGCTATTAGCATTTTTGTCTAAGTGAGACCAGGAGGCTGGTGGAGGTAGGTTTGCTGTGCTTGTCTGTCTAAAGTGCAAACGCCCTTGCACACGTGAAAGCCGGTAAGGAGCTCCCTCAGAAGTGGTCCATATTGCCAAAGGCCTGCCTTTACCGGCTTTGTGCACAGGCCACAGAATGCCTTTATTATTGTTTTCCTACGGCATGAAGGGATGGGGCCCCTGGGGCCACTGTCTGGAATTGAGGCACTTGGGTTATTTCTTTGGTCCCTGAGAGGTGTCACGCTTGAGCATTATTTAACTGGACAAAAGTATAATGGGAGGCGATCACAGACACACGTGTTCTCCTGGTGCCATCCCTGGCTGGCTGAGAGAGGCTGTGCCGATGACTGAGTGGCTACAACGTACTGAAGGGCTCTCAGTGCAGCTCACTACTCCTCGGTGACTTTGCTACTTCTCCTCGGGTGTTAAGGTCACTTGAAGACTTGCTTCTTGGTGACAGGTATACACGCCTGTGCATGCACACGTGTGAATAAATAGTCATGGAGCAGCTGTGTTGGAATGTTGACGGTGCTGGGTTCGATTTAGTCATGAGCTCTGCATTTGTTGGAGACGTAAAGCAGGCTCAGAAATGCATGCCTGTAACTGCATGCACTGCTGGGGCCCTGTGAATGCACTCGCTGCAAATGCATAGCTGTGTAGCTGCATGCCTGTGTGGGCGTGCAAGCCTGCATATAAGGTATACTGTGGGTTTGTGCACCTCTATGTATTTAATTGAATATGTATGTGTGGTGACTCACAAACACTGATTGTGGGCAGAAAGGAGAAATACTGAAAATTTCCTACATAACCAAAATGGAACAGATAAACTTGGGGCCAGGACCCCAGTGGGCCATGCCTCGTAAGCATGATGGGAGACGCTAGGAGGACATGTACAGAGCCTTCTAGAAGTTACTATAGACGTGTTGTTCTTTTCTTTTTCCTAAAAATAAATTTATTTCCCAATAAAACGTTCTGCCTTGATTTTTTTAAGATTGATTTTATTGTTTTTGACAGAGACAGAGACAGAGAGAAGGGGGAGGGCCCAGAGCCGTCTCCATAGTTGTGCGTCATCCGTTTTCCACATGGTTTCATTCCACACAGGTGGGCGGGGGCCGTGCAGGGCGGGAGCTGGGCTGGGGGCCCCCCACATGGGAAGCTCACCCCAGTTCAGCATATGGGTCCCCACGGGCCGGGGCCGGGATTCGATCCTTGGACCCTGGGGCTGCAAAGTGAGCGCTTAACCCGCTGAGCCCTCCCAGCTTCCCTGATTTTTTTTTTTTTTTTTTAAAGAAAAAGCCACAAGTAACATGGAGGTGAAGTTGGCCTTTCTTGGGAGAGGTTATTAAACATGTGAGATTTTTCTTACTCCCCCAGATACATACCGTACATACGGGAGAATTAATAACGACCAACACAGCCATTCTGGGACCGCTTGGTTTTCCTTACAGAGAAAGGCCTGGGCTTGAAGGGGAGTCATGTCGATGGAGGAAGCCCATCACGTCACTCACCAGACCCACCTCAGGACCACCCCCACCGCCTCCGCTCAGCCACGGGAGCCCAGACAGGCAGGCGTGGGCGCAGGCGGTCCCGCCGAAGACTCGGGTTCCCCAGACGCACCGAGTGGGGGTGGAGGTGGGGAGGGTCAGGAGCTCTGGCCGGTGGCGGCGGTGACCGTCGTGGGTCAGGGTGGGCGCGCTCTTTCTGGAGGGCGCAGAGGTGCCCACCACGTGGGTGTCAAGCACGGAGCCCGGGGCCGGAGCTGATGGCCGCGTGTGGGTGGGCAGCCCTCGGCCTTCATTCGGAGCAAGCGAGAGACTCCTGACTGGAGTGGGAGGGCGGAGGCAGGGGGGCAGCCAGCTAGTCCCCAGGACGCCTCCCCCCTCACGAGGCGGTGACCTCACCCCTCCACTCAGTTGCTGGAGGTGACAGAGTCCAGGGGGCGTGGAATCCGTCTCGGGTATAATTATTCGTTCTCGCCACTAGAGGAGCTCGTGCAGCGGCTCCGTCCGGATCCCATGCGATTCCCGGCTCCACGCTCGGGGGGAGCCTGGCTCTTTCTCTGTGCTGGCCGGTGAGCTTCCCTGGGCCCTGCTGATGGAGGGGCCTGGGAGGCCTCCACACCGCTTGAGACGGGCATCTGATCCTCTTCGGAAGGCTCTGCCCCTCACCCACTCCATGGACTCAGCGTTGCCGCTGGCTTGGGCCCCTGTCTCGGGAGGTGGTGTAGAGAGCAGTCCTGGCAGCTGGTTCGATGCAGCAAAGGCTCCTTGCGTGCCTACTGTGTGCAAGGCCTTCTGCTCAGCACGTTGGAGAATGCAAAGATCGGGTTCCAACACCCTCCCCGGCCCAAGGAGCCCGCGCCGTGGTGGGGATGTGCTGTGAGTCCATTTGGGCTGCAAAGTAGCAGAAACCCGCGGGGGCAGGTGTGAGAGAGGGGAGGGCTCCCCACGCAGCGCTTTACACCGTGCACGAGAGCAGGTGGCAGGGTTTTAAGACGCCTTCAGGCAAAGCCGCAGCCAGGCCTCCGCCGGAGCTCGAACCCGGACGCAATCGTCAACAGGAGCCCCGACAGCGAGTCCCGTTCCCGCCCCGGCCCATTTTCATCTTCTCGGCCGAGAAGGAGCGCTTTGCCGCCTCTCCTTGCGGGTCCTCGGGACGTAAGCTGGGTTTTGAGTTTTTCATGTCACCTCTAGTCAAGAGGCCCGCCCAGGCGGAACGGGGTGGGCTGAGTCCCAATTCAGAATTTCCGGGAGAGGCGAGCCGAGGGGCCGGGTGCCCACACTCAGCGTCCTGAGTATGAGCAGGGCCCTCGGGACCGGCCCCCAGGAGCCGGGGGGCAGCTCTCAGATTAGGAGCAGTTTCTGCAGCACCTGCAAACACAGCGGCATACGGGCCACAGGATTCACGTTCGGAGCCACCTGGCAATGCCCAGGGCTCTGCCAGGGCTCATGGCAGGGAGGACAGCATAGCCCAGCGGGTGAGCGCTTGTCTCACAATCGCAAGGTCTGGGGTTTGATTCCCGGTCCCGGCTCATACAGACCCTTAAGCTGAACTGCGGTGCAGCTGTGACCACCAGGGTGGCTCAGTGGGGAAGGTTCTCACTTCCCAGGCGGGAGGCCCCTGGTTCGGTTCCCACCCTGCGGGGCCCCACGTCCACCTGTGTGGAAGGAAACCACGTCATAACTAATGACGTGCAGCTATGGAGACGGCTCTGGGTCCTCCCCCTTCTCTCTGTCTCTCTCTCTGACTCTCCTTCTCTCAAACAATAAAATTAATAAATAAACATTTAAAAAGAACAAACAGAAATACGATCATGAAGAAGAAGATAACAAGGCAGGATCTAGGACCATGAAGGTGGCGGAGGCCCCTGCTGGCAGCACCAGACCCGGGTCGCCTGCATCTGTGACATTCTTCCGAGAGATGTGGCTTCAGAGAGGAAAGAAAGCCCTTCTGTGCTCAAGGGACCCGCACACGGGTGTGAGTTAAGGAGACGGCGAGAACCAGCCAAGCTCTTGCAAGTTGTGTCCCTGCTGCCTCGCGCGGGACGGAAGCCTTCCGATGTCACCAAGAGAACGGACCCGCGACACCGTGGGGCGTGAACAGAGCTGGAGGGCGGTCGTGCGGTTGAACGTGGCCAAGACCATCAACAGGGGGATGAACAATGATCTACAACTGCATTTGGGGTGGAGGGAGCTAAACTTAGATGCGGGTAACTATGGTTACCCCGGGGGACAGGTGCTGGCGTGGGACCAGGGAAGCTGCTGTTTCTCACAGCCCCTGCCATCCTGCTTGATTAAAAAAAAAAAAAAGGAAAGAAAATGGTGCACACGCATCCTTCGATAAATGTTTAAAGTCAATTAGAAAATAAATGAAAACAGTGAGCGCCGGCCACCTGTCTGTCCCCTCCCCACCTCCTGCTTTATCAGTCCAGACACGCCAGGTGCTGCCTCTGACTCAGCCACCGGCGTCCTGTGCCTGGAACGCTCTTCCCTGAGATAGCCCCTCCCCCCCACACACACAAGGAAACATTGATTATGAAATCATTTTGAATTTACATACACGTCGCTGCCACCAGACACCCTGGGGATCCAACCCCGCCCTGGTGCATCGCTCAGCTCCAACGTCACCTCCTCAGGGAACCCTTCTTGAATGGCTGGGTCTGAAACCACACCCGGTACCGCTCTGTGTCCTCTCACTGACTTGCTGGGCTGCGTCCCGTTTTTTGTTTTTAATTCCTATCTGGCATTATCTTAGGTACACAGGCCCATGGGCGTACACGTATGTTTGCGTGGGTGTGGTCACCTCCCCTATCGCAGCAAAAGAACTTCCCGAGGACACGCCCTGCTTGTCTTGTTTGCGTTTAAATTGCAAGCCCCGGGACCAGCGCCCAGGGTGTGGAAGGCGCTCAATGAGCCCTGGACAAGGCCAGACGTACCTGGGCCCTCACACTTGTTTCACTTGTGTGTTCTCAGAACCGACCAGTGAGCCCCGGGACCACATAGGAGGCTGGTTAGCGACAGAATGCTGGGTCTGCCCTCGGCGTTTCTGGGGCGGTTCTTGGGGTGTTTCCTTTCTAGCATGTTCTCAGGCGATGCTAAGCCTGCTCCCCGGGGGGAATCACGCTGTTCTCCACGCCCCCCGTACAGGTGCTTCCAAGGTCACCCCAACTGGAAGCCCCCTGAGCACCCCTGCCTCAGGCTCTGAGCCAGGGACGCCAGGCCGGAGACCACACAGCGGTGGCGGCCACTGAAGACGGTGGAGTTTGTGGAAACGGATCCGGGACGAACATCAAAGGCATGGTGCTGAGCGAATAAAGCCAGACGCAAAAGCACAAGGGTCGTACGAAGCCCCCGAGACGAGGCCCCCAGAACAAGCAAACCCATGGAGACCGGCGGCGATCAGGCACTCACGGGGCTGTGATCACTTACTTAGTGGCCGAGGACCTGCTGGGGGTGATGAAACGCTGAACACACAGCGGTCGTGGTTCACAGCCTGGGGGATGGAGTTAGTGCCGCTCAGCTGTACACTTGAAACGGAGAGAAGGACCCCGTGGATGCTCCCCGTATTTTACCACAATGGGAGGAGGCGGGGGGCGTGACTCTGTGCTCGGTGCCATTTCTGTCACCGGGGTGGGGCCAGGCGTTGCCCATGGGGACGTGGAAGGCAGAGCTGGGGGGCCACCGGCCACCTCGCTACCGTAAGGGGACAAGCACACGTCCAGACGGCCGACAATGAGCCTCCATGAGAGGCACGTAGGTCCTTCACAGCATCATGGCGCCCGCACAACTTAGCTCCCAAACTAGCAGCACCTGCCCCAAACACAGTCCTCCAGGGCCTCTCAAGCCCGGCAGCTGAACCCGGTTTGCTGAGACGGAGAGGAGTGAGACCAGAGGGGTCATGGCACGGTCGCAGGTGACAGAAATTCAGCGCCAGGCGTCTGAAGCCAGCGACAGCCATCCATCCGCGCGTGCGACTCGGGAGCAGACGAGTAGAGATGCTCCCGGACCCGGGACCGACCTTTCCCTCCACCGCAGCCCGTCCTCCTCGCTGATGCCTGTTTCCAGCCTGGTTCGTCTCAAGGACCAAGACCCCAGCTCAAGTCCTCACAGCTGAGCAGCCCCCGGACAGAGGACGTTTCGCCACCGACAGGTGCACAGGCTGAGCGTGTGGTTCAGACTCACCTGGACCGATCCTGGTCGCCAGGAACCGAGATGCTCTGGAAGCAAACGGGTGTGCACAGGTCGGGGGTGGAAATCGAGCCCCAGGCCTCGAGATTGTGAGGCAAACGCTCAACCGCGGAGCTGTCGCGGCGTCGCTCCTATTCTTCATGGTGCTTGTGTCTCTTCCTCTCCTTGATGAGCTTAACTAAGGTTCTCGTTCTTTGTTACTCACTCCCCCCAACACCACCAAGGATCCACGTTCGAATTGTGTCTCATCCCCATCACGTTGAGTGTAAATATTTGAGCTTCAAATTACATGGATGGCAGCCTTCTACAATTGCTCACAGACACAGCTGTGCTCCTAGCCTTTAAAACATACATGTGACTGTATGTCTAGTGTGTACACCTCCACGTGGATACACGCACACACGCATGTGCCCACGTGCGTATTTGGACAGGGCACCTGGGATAAAGATTGATATTATAATAGATGCCGACGATCAAGTGATTGAGTTGCTTTTTTCCCTAGATCTTTGTCTAGATCGTTTATTAGTCTTAATTGACTTTTAAATGACCTTAGTTAGAGTCTTTAATCAATCCGGAATGTACGCTGACGATAGTGTGAGATGATTTAATCTTGCTTTATTTATCCCCCCTAAATATTAATCGACTGCCCCAGCATCATTTATTGAATGTTTCTTTGCCACTTTTATGACCTAATAAAGCCGGGCACATGAAAAATCGTTCCGGAGTGGTCTGAGTCCTACGCCGTTTTAATATCTGTATTCGGAACATCTTGTGATTATGCCTCACTTGCACGTTGCTCTCAGCTGCCGTGCCTCTCACTCTTCCGGATGAATTTCAGTCACTCTGTCAAAACTCTCCCCTTCCCACCAAAGGAAAAGCATTAGTAAGGTGACCAGACGTCCCGCTTTGGGCGGGACAGCCCCGATGTTTAACAATGTGTCCCGCGTCCCGCGGCGTTTTTAAAAAGTCCCGATGTTTGGAAAGAATGCACGACAAGCTAGGGAACGGCAGGAGATAGACCCCATTTTTCATCAAGAGCCCCCTCCCCCTGGTCAGTGGTGTCCCGCGTCACCCATGTTAGCATCTGGTCACCTTAATTATAAGGAACCATCGTTCCTTGTATCGGGGTCTTCCTTAGAATCAAACCAAGCCCGCGGGTTTGCTGAGGAAGGACTGACTCTTACACCGACGTTCATTCATCCCACCCACCGGCTCTGCTGCAAATCCCTGGATGAACTTCCGTTCTTTCTTCTTCCTGCTTCTGCTTCTGGTGGCTCCTAGGTGGGGCTCTTACCCTCGGTTTCAAAGTGAAGAAGCGGAGTGTGGCCCACGGGCCCAAAGGCCGAAAGCGGCGGGGACGGGACTGGGAGGCGGAGCCCACCCCGGTCACGGCCGTGAGGTGCTATTTAAGAAGCCCTCACGCTGTGAAAGAATCCTCATGATCACCTTCCAGAAAAGCATCAGCTTCGTCAAGACCTTCCCGTGCGCTCGCGTCGAACGTTTTATTTCCTTTCCAAATGTTTTCTTTAATTTATTTTTATTGTTTGAAAGAAGGTGAAAGACAGAGAGAAGGGGGAGGGCAGAGCTGTCTCCATAGTTGCACGTCATCCGTTTTCCACGTGGTTTCGTTCCACACAGGTGGGCGGGGGCCATGCCGGGCGGGAACCGGGCTGGGGGCCCCCACATGGGAAGCTCACCCCAGTTCAGCACGTGGGTCCTCACGGGCCGGGGCCGGGAACTGAACCCCGAACCTCCTGATTTCGAGGCAAGCGCTCAACCTGCTGAGCTCTCCCGTCTTCCCCAGTTTCTACCACTTGATGGGACGGGTGTCAAGGAATTCCTGGGCCCGTCAAAGTCCACCGGCTGCTAACAGGGAGCGATGCCTGCTGTGTGGATCAGGCGACTGTTTAGTCACGAGCGAAAGTACGTACAGGGCGTGTGTGTCAGCCCATCCGCGCGGCCCCCGTCCTGGGAGGCGGTTCCGTGGGCCGATGACATCAGAGGCTGGCGTGGGAGCCACGGAGACCCCGGCCCGTGGGGACCCGTGTGCTGAACTGGGGTGCGCTTCCCATGTGGGGGGCCCCCAGCCCGGTTCCCGCCCTGCACGGCCCCCGCCCACCTGTGTGGGACGAAACCACGTGGAAAACGGATGACGTGCAACTATGGGGACGGCTCTGCCCTCCCCCTTCTCTCTGTCTCTAAAACAATAAAGTGAATGTTTAAAATACAGGCAGTGGTAGCTGTCTGCGTGGGCAGGAGTGACTGCTCGTGGCGTGCCCGGGCCCGCGGGAAGGTGGGCCGTGCACTGGGTGTTTCATCGACGGCCACGGCAGCTACACGGGCGGCCCGGTGGCCTCGTCCGTGCGGCTCCGTCCGAGAGGAAGGCTCTGCCGGTTCGGGTGCCCTGACGCTCTCACAGCCCCGCGCGGCGGTGGAGGCAGCTGCGGGCGTGCCAACGCTCGGTGTGGGTTTTCAGAGAACGTTCATGTGACTCATAACCGAGCTCGGCGGCAGCCCACAAGCATCGTCTGGCGGCTGCACCTGCTGCTTTGTCTTGGGCAGTTGCTTCCCCTGAGAGCTTCGCCTTCCTCCCCTGAGATGCCGGAGGCCGCAATCCCCCCTCGGGGGGCTGCTGTGTGGGGCCAGTGACCTGTTATCTTAAAGCCCGAGGGCAGGTCTTTTTTAAAAAGATTTATTTTATTGCTTTTGACAGAGACAGAGAGCAGGGGGAGGGCAGAGCCGTCTCCATAGTTGCGCGTCATCCGTTTTCCACCTGGTTTCCTTCCACACAGGTGGGCGGGGGCCGTGCAGGGCGGGAACCGGGCTGGGGGCCCCCCACATGGGAAGCGCACCCCAGCTCAGCACATGGGTCCCCACGGGCCGGGGCCGGGATTCGATCCTCAGTCCCCGGCTCCCCGCCAAGGGCAGGCCTTGGCCCGCTCACCGCACACACTACATCCGTGCTAGACACAGCACGTCCCATTAGTAAGTTCTGGAAATGGAAGCCCCCAGGCAATGCCCTTAGAATTCTCTGGAAAGAGATGGGAAACGGGTACCCACTGACCTCGTCCTTCAGAGGTGCAGGCGTCCAGCCTGCCTGACCTCACCTGACAGCCGACGTGTGTGCCGTGCCCAGCCCGGAGCTTCCCTGACGTCGGAGCCCGCGGCACGTTTTGAACTCGGGCCCCGCGGTGGCTGATGACACGTCGGCAGCTTCTCCGGGTCGAGAACTCGCGGCTCACCCCACGCCGGCTCGTCACGCCTGGCGCCTCTCGTAAGGACGAGAGTGGTGAGCACAGGGGCGACGCAGAATGTCCCCTCAGCACGGTCCCGTTTCCACAGGACCCTTGGGGACAAGGGTGGTTTCCGTCCTCCGCACGGGAAGGGCGGGAGCTGCAGCGGAGGACGTGTCCGGGTCCAGCGGAGGCGGAAGGTCCCCAGACCTGGCAGGTGGCAGAGAAGGGAAGGGGTCCGAACGAACTCCCCAGGGGCCCCTTGAGTCTAACCGCAACTGTGCGGAGGACATGGGGACAGGTCCCCTCGGTTCTCACGGCCACGTCGGCCCCGAGGGCTGGCTTCTGTCTGCCTGTGGTCTCGACTTGAGCAATGGCTGCCTCGTTTCCCCTGGAGTTCAGTGTCCCCGGGCCCACGGACGGTTAGGAGCCTGACAGCTCAGCCCGGAGCTGCCGGCGGGCGGGGAGCCGTCCCCCGAGCTGGGACGCTCCTGTCCCCACCGAAACCCCGCCCTAGACGGCGGCACTCACCTTCCAAACACGCCAGCAATCGGGCCACGGCTACGGGCCTTGTTTTCCTTTAGACCCGCGTCTGTTGGACGCCCACGGCCAGGACGTCCCCGCCAGGCCCCGTCCGAGAGCCTGGGACGCGTGCTGGAGGAAGTCCTTCGTGTCCCCCACGAGCCGAGGGGACGCGTTTCTTCCTCACGTCCGTGACAAACGCAGGCGGCCCTACTCCCCCTCCCCTTGTCTTCTTTTTGGCTATAAAACGATACGATGATATTTGAAGACGTTGTTTCAAAATACGGCGCGCCGCCGATGCCAGACCCAGACGCGGCGCTCGTCTGTGGGCGACGTGTGTGGGCTTCTCCGGAGAACGTTCCCACGGGGTCGCCCCGGGAGGAGCGCCGAGCACTTGGAAACAAAGTCACCGCACACAGGAGGGGCACAGATGGGCCGCGAGGTCTGCCTCTCCCCCCAGCCCACCCCCTGAGGGGCGTCGGGGGAGGGGGAGGCCAGCTGCCCCCCCAGGGGGTCCCCGAGCCTGATCCCTGCGGCGGGGGTCCGCGGGGCCAGGGCTGACCAGCCTGAGGTCTGGCCCCGGGTCTTTGTACGGAGAGCGAGGAGGCGACCCGCGGGGGATGCGGAAGCCACACCCCCTCCCAGCTGTCTCATGTGTTTGGGGACCCCCCCCCAGCACAAGCCAGCACGTGGAGGGCCACACGCGGTCCCCACCGCGGACCGTCCACACCCGCGAGTCCACGGGAGAGAAGCTGGGCTGGTCCGACCAGGAGGACCGCCGTGCTGAGCTGCACAGACGGCCGACTCCCAGACACCGGGCGGGTGTCCCTCCGCATCAGAACACGCGTGGACGCGTGCTGCGCATGTTCTCGGCGGCCTGTGTCCTTGGCAGCTGGAGTCCCCGACGGCCCAGGACAACTCATCGGAGGTCCAATTCAGGCCTTGGCCTCGGGTGGTGGCCGTGCCCCTGGACCGGTGGGGGTCTCGGTGGGCCGCGGGCGACGCTGTCACTCCTTCCCTGGTCTCAGTCCTGGCCTGTCTCGCCTACGTCCCTGAACTTGAAGGTCGTGGCCGCCCCTCCTGCCGGGAGCCCCGCACTGTGGTTTGTGTCCGGGGGACTCAGCCCCCTTGCTTGGGCAGAAGGTGGCCCCTTGCCCGCACCCCGTTCACGTGGTTGGGTGGCACTCGGGCCACATTGGTTCCAGACGTGCGGCTCACGAGGTTCGCACGCGGGAGGTGGTCTCTAGGGGGACGCTCCGTCCCCCGGGGTTTCCAGGGCTAATCCCTTCCCCTTGAGTGTGGGCTGGATTTACCGGCCTCCTTAGAAAGAACAGAAAACAGCTGTATGCACGGATGTCATTCCTGAGATTAGTGGCTTCTGGAGGAATTAAAAAAAAAACCAATTTAAACATTTGTTTTATTGTGTTTGACAGAGACAGAGAGAAGGGGGAGGGCCCAGAGCCGTCTCCATAGTTGCACGTCATCTGTTTTACACGTGGTTTCGTTCCACACAGGTGGGCGGGGGCCGTGCAGGGCGGGAGCTGGGCTGGGGGCCCCCACATGGGAAGCTCACCCCAGCTCAGCACATGGGTCCTCACGGGCCGGGGCTGGGACTCGATCCTCAGTCCCCGGGGCTGCAAAGCGAGCGCTCAACCCGCCGAGCCCTCCCGGCCTCCCCAGGAGTTTGTCACATCACTCGATACCCATTAGAATACGACTTTGTTCCAGCCCATCGGAGCCTCCCCCCCCCCACCTCAGACACGGTGCCGGGTTCAGGATTAGACGTGTGACCGGGCTGAGCCCATCCGAGTACAGAGCAGGGCTCTAGAGGCCGGGGTCCCCAGAAGACCGGAGTTGGGGGCGTCCCATCAATGGGAAGCCCTGGTCTCTAGCTGCCCAGAGCCCCGCGTGGCTGAGAGGAGGCAGGTGCCCCGCGTTCAGGGGGTGCAGGGGGACTCCGTCCGGCAGGGCTCGGAAGCCCGAGGGAGCTGCTGCAATCAGACCGCCTCCGCGACGGTCTGACAGGAAAAGGCGCCCCCCGGCCAGCAGCTACGGGGAGCCCCCATTTCTGTCTTCTGCGTGTGGTGCACGGGACACTCAGTGGGCTGTGACCCCATTGGCGTGGGCGGACTTCCTACGATTCTGCCGGGTGCACCGGGCCCCACGGGTTCCCTGCTTCTGCCCAGGGCCTACTCCGTGCGCGTCCTCCGGGCAGATGGGCAACGCTGTGCAGTCACCACGTCGTCGGGACCGGGTTTGCTCCCGTCTGCTGCCCACCGGCCCCGGCAGCTCCAGAGGCCTGCGCCGCGTAGACTGCGTACGGCGTCTTTCAAGCACAGAATAGAGGCACGATTTCGTGCGGGGAGGAGGCGTCGGGCTGACCCCCGAGACGCAGGGATGCCCCATCCGATCTCAGAGCCTGCCCCCCACCCCCACCGCGCGCCGACGGCTTTCGGAAGTGGTGTCCCTCGTTCCCCACCCCCTCCGCCTCCCTGCGCAAGGGCGGCCGCCTGAAAAGGGCGCACCCGCCTTCCGCTTTTTACTTTCTGCGCAGATGCTGAGCCAGGAGAACGGAGCAAAAGGTACGTAGCTGGACAGTGACATCCTGGGGAAGAAACGGTGTCTCTGTAGGGCCCCAGCCGCCTTGCCGACTGGCGTGGTGGCTGGAGCGGAACCGTGTTATCTATGGGACGCAGAGGGCTTCGCAGGCACAAACCGCGCTGGCTGGCTGACCGGGCACATCCCCTGATTACGGGCCCAGGCGACCCCAGAGGCCTAAGCGTGCGGCCTCAGCCTCACCTGGCGACAGCAGCCAGGTAAGCGGGCGAGAAGCGTAGCCAATGGGACGTGGGGGAAACTGCGGGGAAATGAGACCACACGTTGCTCTTCGAAGAGGCAGCCACGGCTCAGTTCTGCAGAACCATTTCCACAGGCGAACCGTGGCCCAGGGCTGCCGATCTTCTGAATGCTTTTGCAAGTGCATCTGCCAGCCCAGAAGCTTAAATAAAACATCCGTTGTTTAGGAAAAAAAAAACCAAACACACACATTGACCACGACTTCAATTAAATTTTGTGCGCGTGAAGTGAGGCGCGTGGTCGGCCACGTCCGCCTACGGCCCCCTGGACCGGAGTCGATGAGAAAGCAGACGCGTCGGCACGGGGGTGAGCATCTATCAACTCGGTTTAATCACATCAATTCTGAAACAAAGACTATCCTCCAAGACACAAGACGCGGTCACAGGAACTGCACGGCGAACTCACGAGGCTTAGAAACACCGGTCATGCGTGGCATTCAAGGGAGGGCCTGTGGAATCACTGGAAAAACGTGAGCCAGGGGCGGCGGCATCTGACTTTAAAAATCACGAAGACGGAAGCGTTTCGGTGTCCGGCGCGGGAGTCTCGACAGCGTCTGCTCAGCTGCCGGGCTCCCGGGCGTCCGCAAAAAGCGTTCGTCTCTAATCGGCCAAAGCGCGACTCTAACGCTAAACGCGTCCCCGTGTAGAAAACAAACGAGCAGGATGCACATACAAAGGGCCGTCTCGGACAAGCTCCCCCAACCCCCCACGCGGGGCGCCACCCGCAGCACCCCGAATCCTGGAAGACTAGGATGGACGCGTACACGTGGGCCCGAGGGTGTGCCCTCCGGGCCGGGCGCCTGGCGTGTGTGGGTCCCCTACACGTGAATGACAAACTCTGGGTTCGTGTAGGAGAAGCCAGCGAACTCGTTTTGGTCCAGGTTCATGATGAAGAGTTTGTCGGTAGGCGTGAGTTCCACAGGCTGCCTGGTGAACTCTTTGTCGAAGTTGGAGGTGTCTCGCTTGTCTCTCTGCCAAACGGAAAGCAAACACGTTAACACGGGACACGGGGGAAGGGACCCAGGCAGCTCACGGTGAACACGGCCCGTGCCCGCCCCGAGCCCCTCGTTCCCTGCCGCTCGCCGGCTTCGGGACAGAACGCGGCGGGGACGCTCTCAGAAGGGGAAGGAGACGCGGAGCTTCGCCGTCTTTGGCTGGGAGACGCCCTGAGTTGCAAACCCGGGACCGCGTGGACACCACAGAGTGTCGCTGGGGACAGAGCGTCCTGCAGGGAAGCACCCACAGCGACCCCTGTGGCCAGCAGGACCCGTTAGCAGGGAGCGTGACCTCCCCTGCAAAGCAGGGCAGCCTGGGGGGGACCCGGACCCCCACGTTCCCCGGGTGACCTTTCACGGGACGCTCAGAAATGCGCCCACTCCTGCCGGGTGGCTCAAGGTCGGCCACGGGGTCCCCGCAAGGACGTGTATGGCAGGGATCTAGGTGCCCAGCTGTAAACACACAACCCCGAGCGTACAGCCAATTCTGGGGGTGCAGTGCTGCTTCTCTGGGGAGGGCGGCAGGCGTGCGTCCCCGTGTGTGCACTGGGGGGGCACGTTCTTCCGGGGCGCAGGGCTGCACCCCTTCGGGGTCTTTGTGAGCTTATCGGTCTCATCGCTCCTGCCCACCCCCCCGGGGGGCAGGCACACTGCAGTCCTCACCCCCCCAGGGTTGACCCGGGAGGAAACGCAGCACAGGGAGGTGGGGTGACGCCCAAGGCCACCCCGTGGGGTGGGTGGCGAGTAACCCGATCCCCTTGGCTGGTTTAGCATCGGAGGGCCTTGGGGACAGCGAGCCGGGTGTTCTGGTACCGGACGGGTTGGCTGCCGGGCTGGGTCTAGTGGTGTCACCTTGGGGAGGGTCAGGGGCGGCGGACGGACAGGCTCGCGTGGCCGATGGCCACATCGGCTCCTGCTGGGCTCCTTCCCCTTTGGGAAAAGCCCTGCACACACGTCCCCCCGTCTTGGGCTGGATGTGGGGGCGGAGGGGGCAGACGCAGGTCCGTGAGGGCCGCCGGGAGGCGCGAGATGCACAGGGAGCCGCTCCCGGGGGTGGGGTGGGGGTCCGGCCACATCCCGCCCCACCCGCTCCAACGTGCCCTGCGCACCACCACCTGCCCCGGCGCGTCCTGGGCACTGGGCATGTCGCTTCCCCCCGTGAGGCGGGGAAGACGCGCGAACGCCACGCCCGCCTCACAGGGTGTCTGCGTGTGTCCGTCAGCCCCCCCGTGCGACGCTTCGAACCCCCGCTTCCTGGCCGCTGGGCACTTGCTGCGACCGGAAGTCGGCTTGTGGGTTGCCCGTCCCCAGGGGCGGGGGTCCCGGCCTGACTCGGCGGCTGAGTGTCCAGGCACGAGCTGCGCGAACGAGTCGGTGCGTGGAGACGTGGCTGCGGACGCGCCTCTTTGCCGATCCGGGCACCTTCTCCCGAGGGAGAGACCTCGCTCTGGGGGTGTCCCCGCGGATCCTCAGGGCCACGGGCCTGTGAGCCCCTGTGGACGGCGCCCGTGGGCAGATCCCGTCGTGAACACCCCTGAGTTTTACCCCAGACGTCGGGAGAGAACGGGCCTCTGTCGGGACCGCTCCTTTCTGTGGCAGCCATCGGAACAGTGTCCCTCATCCGGGGACGAGCACGAATCCCACAGGCCTCAGACGCCCCGAGAAGGTCCCCGTGACTGCGGCCCTGTCCCCTCAGAAGAGGAGCAGCCTGGTGAGGAGTCAGAGGAGCGGAGAGAGGGGTCCCTGGTGGGCAGGCGGCCACGGCCGGTCGGACTGTTTGGGTTTCTCCGCGTGTCCGTCCTGAGTTTCTCGCCTGTCATTCTCCCCCAGGTGGTTATTTTGGGGACATCTCAGGCTGTCTGACCTATGAGCACCGTGTCCAGGGGGGGGTGGCATGCCGGGAGGACAGCAGCGTCTCCCCCAGGGACAGAAAGGGGACCCCTTGCGGGAAAGTGAGTGACAGACCCCAAGGACAGGGCTGATGGCTGTGCCCTGCCTCTGTCCCCACCCGAGTCCCAGGCGGCTGCTTCCCCACCCACCACACTGGGAAGGTCGGGGAGGAAGGCGCTGCTCAGTGACCCACAGACGAGCTCCCTCTAGGTCCCCTTGTGCTTTCAGCGACGTGTTCACGACCTGCCCTCCTGGGGTGTGTGGTCTCTGCTGTGTTCCTGGCACCCCGTGTCCACACTCCCTGAGGGCTGGGGGGCGGGCACGGGGGGAGACGGGCGTGATGCAGGAGGAAGTGACAGCCTTTCTTCCTGGACCCCCCTCCCCCCAGACACTGTGAGGTGGTGGACGCTCTGTGTTCCTGTCTCTGCATCTGAGATGCTGATGGACACAGGCAGCCGCCAGGACCCTGACCGACGCCCCTTCCCGGAGGCTCCCTGCCCACCCGCACCCGCGGCCTTCGGGGCTCGGAGATTCTGGCTTCATTCTTATCCCTGCAAAATGTTAAACTTTTGGGAAAAATGGGGGCAATTTGGAAAATGTACAGTGTGTATTTATAGTATATTCCTCCTATTTATTATCTATCTATCATCTATCTTCTATCATCTATCTATATCTATTTTATATCGATCTATCAATCATCTATCTTATGACCTCATTGGTTGGTCTATCATCTATCTTTCTATCTATCTATCTATCATCTATCTCTATCTATCTATCAATCATCTATCTATCAATCATCTATCTGTATCTATCATCTATTTATCTCTATCTATCTGTCATCTATCTTATAGCCTCATTGGTCCATCCATCCATCCACCCATCTATCAATTCACCCATCTATCAATTCACCCATCCATCATCTATCATTCATCCATTATCCATCCATCCATCCATCATCCATCCATCATCCATCCATCTATCCATCCATCCATCCATCATCCATCCATCCATCATCCATCATCCATCCATCCATCATCCATCCATCTTCCATCCATCTACCCACCCATCACCCATCCATCCACCTATCACCCATCCATCATCCATTATCCATCCCTCCATCCATCCATCATCATCTATCACCACCCACTTACCTACCTGTCACCTATGTATCTTACATTGGTCTCTAAAGTCGCCTCAAATCATTCATCGATGGCCCAGCGTCTCTCCACGCCATTGACGTTGGTGCCCCAGCAGGCAGATGCAGGACCTCAAGTATCCTGCGTGTTGGTGGGCATGGCTCAGACACTCCAGATGCAAACGGGATGCATCCTGGGCCATGTGTCAGGACACCTGAGTGTGCATCCCCGTGGGTGACCTTGGGCAAGTCTCTTCTCTCTAGACCCATCTCCCAACAATGAAGTGAGGGGTCCCGGCCTGATTTCCCTCTTCTCTAGCTTTGTAAGCTTGTCACCCGAGGTCTAGCGTGCTGGCATGGGAGAAGCAGGGAGGGTCCCCAAGCCTGCAGGGAGGGTCCCCGAGCCTGCAGGGAGGATCCCCGAGCCTACAGGGAGGGTCCCCGAGCCTGCAGGGAGGATCCCCGAGCCTTCAGGGAGGGTCCCCGAGCCTGCAGGGAGGGTCCCCAAGCCTGCAGGGAGGATCCCCGAGCCTGCAGGGAGGGTCCCCGAGTCTACAGGGAGGGTCCCCAAGCCTACAGGGAGGGTCCCCAAGCCTGCAAGGAGGAAAGGCAAGAGAGCAGGAATGGCAGGGCAGCAGGGGCTCTCGCCTAAGCGGAAATCCAAGCCACAGTTTTCTCCAAGATGAGAATGTTTGCTTCAAGGACCCTTGCTGGGTTTTTAAAGTCCCCTTGATGGTCTCTTAGAAGCTTCTGGAAATCACTCAATGCATGGAACGAGTTCTCTCTAGGGCTGCCTGGGAGCAGCCGGAGGCGGAAGGCCGGGCCGGGGACCACGCGCCGTCTTGGTCTTCATCTGCTCCAGGAAAGGCACACACCCCCCCCCCGGGGTTGGTGGGGGCTCCCGGGGCTTGCAAAGCCGCTCAGTAGAAAGAACACGTCGTCCAAGCGGGAGCGGTTTGCGTGAGAAAATCAAGCGTCCTAGTCCCCGTCCTGGCTGGTCCCCCACCTGACTCTCGTGGGAGCGTGGGCTCTGTTGTCATCGGGGGGCCCCTGGTCACCTCACCTGCCCCGTTACCGGCCCCCAGCTCAGCCTGTGGGCCTGGCTGGACACCGGGGTTCCGATGAGGCTCTGAGTTTCGTTCTTTCTGCCCCAAAGCCCTGGGAAGCCCCCCAACCCCCCCAGGTTTCATCGTTGGGGGTCCACACTCTGCAGGGAGTCGTTTCCCTTGAAGCGGCACGTCTTCGGCTTCTTCTGTTTAACCGCATCGCGACGCCAGGAGGAAAACGGCACAGAATGGACACCCGGGTACAACGGGACGTGGGCACGAACATCCTGCGGGACAACGTGACGGAGCAGGACAGCAGCCGCGGGGTCTGGAGCCACGGGGTCCTCGCAGAGCCCGAGGGGCGCCCCGCTCGGGAGCCGGCCGCACGGGGTCCTCGCAGAGCCCGAGGGGCGCCCCGCTCGGGAGCCGGCCGCAGACCCGCCGCATGAGTCCCCGGCCGGCGCCCCCGGCCCGGTTCCGTCCCTGTCGCTCGTCATGGTCAGTGACCTCGGGACGCGTATCTCAAAGCACGTGTAACAAAGTCACGAGCTTGTTTTCTTTTTTTTGCGTTTGAACAACAGAAATAATAAAGCCCAAAGCAAATCAAGTGTGAAATGTCACGTAAAACTCTCGGCCCCTGGGGACCTCGCTCGAGTGACCTCGCGTCTTCAGGACGTGCCCCGCGAGGGACCGGCGAGGGGGACCTGGCCTCGGGGACGCTGGGCGGGGCTTCCACACCTTCTTGCACACCCTTCTTACACAACCATAACGTGTTCTCTTCCGCAGGTTCTTGTCAAAGCTCCAGGGCTGGGGGGGCGGGGGCGGCGGGCGGAATGGAGGGGACGCGCTGGGAGGCAACGCGGCCGTGAGCTTGGACAGCGGCCCGGACGTGGCCCCGGCTACGGGCTCGCCGAGCAGGAAGCGTCCAGATCGCGTGGCCGGCACTGCAGAGCGTGTGGAGATGGTGATGCGGGACGCAGGGGGGCGGGATGAGGCGCGGTGACGGGCGTCGATGACGTGTGAGCGGCGATGCCCACGGGCCATCCGGTGGTCCCGCCTCACAGCCGCGCTCCCACGTGCCGAGAACATTTGGGTCCTGAAGCCGCGGCCGTTCTGGTCTCACCGACCAACAGAGCAAAACGTGGATGACAGATGCCGACATGGTCATGAAGACACACAACACGCAACACGCAACACGCAACACACACACACGTCACGGCCGGGAGCCGCGGAGCCCCAGTGACAGAAACGAGAGACGGAGAGGTCTACACGGCTACTTAGCTCTTGACTTCGGGTTTTAAAAACTCAGAGTTAACAAAGGAAAATCCTTCGAATTCTGCCTGGTCAATATTCCTGATGACTTCCTGGTCGGGAGGCGTTAGCAGGGGCGGGTGGCGGGTGAAAAACCGGTCGAAGTTCTCAGCGTTTCGCCCACACTACAGGGGGAGGGGAGAAAAGAGCTCGTGGGTGGGCACGAAACACACAGAACAGAACCCGGCCGAACCGGGCCTGTTCTGCTCCGTCCCGGTTTCGGGGGCCAGAAATGAGGGGCGTCGTGAAATGCCAGCGTCTCCCGACGGCCCCGGGGGGCCCCCACCCCACCCCGGGGCTGCTGACTAACTGCAGCCCCCGGGGCCCGGCCCGGCCGCACAAGTCGCGGCCCCTGAATCCCAAGGTGCCAGGAGGGAAACGCCCTTCGCTCCCGGGCGGAGCGCGGTGGGCGGCCGGGCCCCAGAGGACGTGCGCTGCTGCCATGGGTCCCCTCCTCCTACGTGAGGTGGAGCTGACACAGGTGCGTGTACGGGCGCACACTCGGTCAGCGACACGCACGTGTGCACCAGTTCTCACCCACGAAACCCGAGGTTCTTTGCTCTCCGCCCGCGAGGCCCGTTCGCCTCCTGAGCGTTGGGAGCAGAGCGGCTCCGGGAGGGACGCTCAGGGATCGGCACGTGGGTGGCCGCCCTGGGGACAGCTGGTGTGCATTACACACTCGCCGCTGTCCAGGCACCCCGGAATCCTCCTCACACGCAGCTCTTAGCTCCCCCCACGAGCCTGGGAAGTGGGTTTCACCTTCGCCCCACAGGACAGGCGAGGAAACTGAGGCCAGGGAGACGAGCAGGAGCCGAGGACAGGGCCGCGCAGAAGGTGGGGGACAGAGGCAAGGCCCTTAGCAACGGGGGCTCCGGCAGCAGGGGTGGGGGCCCCAGGGCGGGTGTCACGCGTGTCCCTCTGAGGCCTGGACACTGAGAGTCTCTGAGACCCACACCAGCCGGCACAGGAAGCGCGTTCGCCGAGACGCAGAGCATCTTCCGGGGCATTTTTCCTTTAAAAACCACCCATTCCGCATCTGCTGCCGAGGCCTGGGCTTGGCCGGGGCCTTGACAGGAAACGGAAAGCAGCTCCTGGCAGCCGGCCACCCCCACCCCCTGCACCCCCCGCGGCCTCGGGGGACAATGAGGCCTGGAGCCTGCGAGCAGAGAGAGGCCACGTGGAGCCTGATTTCCCTGAGACTCCGGCCACAGCCCCCGGAAGGTACAGCCGCGGCTTCCCAGCGGAGCTGCCCCTGCCCCGGACGCTCCCTAAATGGAGGCGGCAGCCCCGGGGCTCCGTGCCGGCCGCCGCCGCCTTGGAGCTCAGCCCGCATCCCATTCCTGCCTCGCCAGCCACCCTCCCCTGGCGGCTGAGGAATCCCCCCCACCCCCCGTCCTTCGGGGTGGGGGCCCACAGCGGCTGCAATGCCGGGGATGGAGCGCGGGGTAGACACTGGGACGCTCTCTGCGGTGCCCCTGGACTTGAGAGCCCCGGCGGTCTGGGGGGCTTATCCGTGAGCCGTTCCCGTGAGCGGTTCTTCTCTCATTTCGGTCTCACTGAGCTAACCACAGCTCCGAGGGGAGCTGCCTGCCCCACGGCAGCCCCCAGGACCTTTCTCAGACGTCAGCCCGGCTCTGTCACCTCCCTGCTCCGTCAGCAGCAGCAACTGCCACTGTCCAGGGCCCCCGCTCCTTCTAAGGGTGGCCCCCAGGGCTGCTCAGGGCCTGGCTCTGGTCACCTGAGCAGTGGTCCCTTCAATGCCCAGCTCCCCCCACCCCTGCCACTGCGACACACTACCAGGTTCTGGGACACATGTACCCATGTGCACACATACATGCACACACCCACATGCACACACATGCAACACAGCACACACACACACTCGCATACACACGTGTGCGTGCACACAACACAGCGCATATACATGCACTCACATACACATGTGCACATAGGCACCCACGCTCACACACCCGCAACACAGCATACACAGATGCACTCATGCGCACACACTCACACGTGCGCATACATGCGCTCACACACACATGCGCTCACACACATGCACATACTCAGACATGCACTCCCACATACATGCGCAATGCACTCATGCACATGCACACACATGCACTCGTGCATGTGCACACACGCACTCACACTCTCCTCTCCCAGCCTCTGGGCACAGGCTGTTCCTCTGCCCGGACACCTGCCTGCCACCTGCCCCCTCACCTGGCTGTCCCCTCCACATCCCCTCTGTCCCCCACAGAGGTCACCCCCCCACAAGAGGCCCGTTTCCTGGACCCCCCCTCTGTCCTGCTGTGTTTATCCCATCAAGACCCCAGATGTCCTTCAAAGTGCTGTCAGAGGGGAAGAAAGTTTGAAACCAACTATCCACCAACAGAACAGAGTGAAAGAAATAATGAGGCCTCTGCTAGACGTGTTCCACGCAGAACACTGTTACACAGGAAAAGAAGATGGGGAAGACTGTTCAGCGACTCAGTTACCTCCAATTAGCAACAGGGTGTCCAGTCTGTCCTCAGCCTCTAAGTTATGTACCCGAGTGTGCGTGTGGATAGTGCATCCTTACAGAGATCGGGAGAATTGGAGTTTCATTTTCTCCTTAGGCTTCGCTGTGTTTTAAAAGTTTAAATAAAATAAAGTAGGCTGTATGTGTGTGTGAGAGAGAGAGAGAGAAGAAAAGAATGAGGAAGTTACTGCCATACAAGAAAGAGGGAAAATACGAGAAAGAGAATGGGGATATTTAGGTAAATTGCCACTGTCTGCCTGCTGCTTAGCTAAAAATGCGAAGATCATCTGAGTGGCTGTCCTTTGGTGGCAGGGGATGGTGACAAACGCTAATATTTGGGTCCTGGGCATACAGGGTCCCCATCCTCGCCATCACAGAGCCTACGAGGTAGCAGGGGAGACAGATGCACATGCAGGTCACCCCACAACATGCATGGCGTTGCATCACATGACCTGAACTCATGCTGCACCCAAGACACTGACCATGTGACACAGCTAACAGCACCACTGCCAGCCCTCCTGGCGCGCCTACTAGGTGCCAGGCGCCTACTGTGTGCTCTGTGCACACAACAGCCTTCGGAGGGACGAGTGATGATGGCCACAGTGTCAGAGACAATGACACAGAGGAGCAGAGGGGAATGGGACCAGCCAAGTCCAGAGTCACCAGGAGATTGCTCATGGGCTGCATGGTGTCCGTGAGGCTCGGACGCTCTCAGAGTTCGGGGCTCAAGCCCGTGTCTGTGTTCAGACAGATGCAGACGGACGGAGCCACCTGCAGGTGACGTCACCCGGGACACACATGTTTGAGGGCAGAAACCTTCCCGGGACCGTGAGGCTTCGATTCTTACGTCCTAAAAGTGACGTCAGAGACACAGTGGCACCCAGAGCCTCTGGGGGGGGGGGTCTGTGAGCTCCGCGCCTCCTGCCCCCACCCCTGCATTATGGGGGAGCTGGCTGGGGAGCCGTCTTATTTACTGACTCAGACGCAGTCCATGTTTCAGAATCAAATGCAACACGCTTGAGATAAACTACGTGACCTCTCCAACGCCCCCATGAAGGGAAAACCACTCAGTCGAACCGCAGAAAGGGGGCTCAATCCGAATCTTGGTCACCATCTGCAAACGGCCCTGCACGCAGCTCACCACAGGGCCGCTCCCCAAGCTGCCAGCGAGGAGATACAGTAAGCGGGCCCATAACGGAGAAACTCAGTATCCAGGGTCCATCCCGCCTCTTTGTACCCGGGGCCTTTGTGCAGACACGTGGGACACTGGAGGGGTGGTTCCCGTTGGCAGCCCCGCCCAGCAGTGAGCAAGCCCGCCCCAGCCCCGCCTCCAGCCCCAGCCCTGCCCCCGGCCCCGCCCAGCAGTGAGCAAGCCC
>PVKE010024534.1:0-23739 GCA_004027555.1 Craseonycteris thonglongyai | reverse complement strand
TAATAGACATTAACAACAAATCCCTAAATAAATGGTCTTCTAGTAATCCCTGAACCCAAATTTTTAAAAATGCATGCTGGGGAAAATCGTATTACTTAATGGAAAGGCCGGAAGAGGAAGAGGCATGCGGAAGAAGAGAAAATACGAGAAAAGTAGAATGTTGCCTGTCGATTCAATTTAATTTAAAATTGTGGGGAAGCCGGGATGGCTCAGTGGGTTAAGCGCTCACTTTGCAGCGTCGGGGACCGAGGATCGAATCCCGGCCCCGGCCTGTGCAGACCCATATGCTGAACTCGGGAGTTCCCTCAGTTCAGTTCTCTCTCTGTCTCTGTATCTCTCTCTCTCTCTCTCTCTCTCTCTCTCTCTCTGCCTCTCTCTCTCTCTCTCTCTCTTTCTCTCTCTCTCTCTCTCTCTCTCAAAAACAATAAAAATAAATAAACAAACATTTAAAATTGTGCAAGATGGTTGGAGAATGGGTAAAGGAATTAATGACTGTCTACTGACATCAGAGTCCTGGCTCATATCAAGGAAAGCAGAATATATTTTATTAAACAAACGTATGTATACTTCTCAAAATGAAAAGTGTTCAAGGCTAACTTCTTAACCATAATGCAAAGTCAGATGGGGTCACTGAGAATCCAGATGGGGGAGCCTCTTTGTTGGTGTACACAACATTATCTTAACCTTATCTTAAGGTAGAGAAGAAATAAAAGATTTTTTCATCTGACCCTGTGCTAATGTTTGTACTATATTAAAAGTTTCAATACATATGTGTGATTTCAAAAAATAATAAAATATAAACCATGTCCTTAGACATTACTTCTACCCAACATCTATAAGCTATTTAGATTCTATTTACAATTATTTTAATAAAATATATTCCTAATTTACTTTAAATCTTCTCAGTGATAAAATTTCAAATTATCCCTGATTAAGTTAGAAAATTGAAAATAGAGTATCAATTTAATTTTTTTTGTTTTTAGTATTTATGTTATTGTTTTTGGCAGAGGCAGAGAGAGACAGAGACAGAGAGAAGGGGGAGGGCCCAGAGCAGTCTCCATAGTTGTACATCATCAGTTTTCGACATGGTTTTGCTCCACACAGGTGGGTAGGGGCCATGCATAGCAGGAACTGGACTGGAGGCCTCCTGCATAGGAAGCACACCCCAATTCAGCATAAGGGTCCACACAGGCCAGGGCCAGGATTTGATCCTTAGTCCCCAGGGCAGTAAAGCAAGCTTTACCCACTGAGCCACCTTGGCTTCCCTCAGTTTAATTTTATACTTCTAATTACCATCATAACTCGTGTTTACTCTTTTAACTATTAACTCTTTCTGAGTCTAATTTGTTAAGAGTAGAGATGATGAGTCTTAAAATGAGAGATAAAGTTTATTTCATTAATAGGATTTGAATTCTATTAATGTGAAATGTTCTCAAAGCCAAATATCTTATATTCTAATTATAAAATCAAAAGGAAATGATCTGAATCTTACTCCTCCAGTACATTCTTGGAGAACATTAGTTAGTGCTTGGTTTTATGCAATCAAACCTTAACCCTTTGTCACTTGGCCATGAAGATCTCACAACCATAAATCAAGAAATCCTTATGGGAGAGGAACAGAGCCAGTTCCCAAAGCACTACAAATATTATCAGCAGAGTTTGGGGGAAATCAAAGCCAGATCCCAAGCTACTGGTTTTCATTTAGAAGACAACGCTATTCCATAGAACATCATCTTTTCAGTAACATCCCAGCAGAATATAGCCATTTGTAACTATGACAATTAACAGTTTCTATTTCCCATTTGAAAACTGTGAGGAAGATGGTTATGATTACGGTGATTATTTACTCAGGTTATTTCTGCTTCGAGACTGTTTTTGGGTCTCTACATCGTCTCTACAGTGTGTTGTGTTTTTTGTAAAAGGAAAACCAGAATTACTTTATTAAGTGACCCTTGAAAATTTTCCCAAATCCCCATTTGGTTTGGATTTCCCTTAATCTAGTCTAGGATGATAATATAGCAGAGGAAAGCATATGACCCTAATAGATATTCAGACCAGATGTTATCCTATTCCTGAATGGCTAAACAGAGGAATCTATAAGAGAAGATGGAGAAGTCATTAAGTAGAGACCTTGTGCATTCCACTATTCTCACCAGTTTACAAAAGTTAAGAGTTCCAGATTGCTGTACCTCCGGTTCTGTCACTTTGAATTTCTGGTCAATGTTAACAGCATTAAACTTGTTGCATATTCACATGGACGAGGAAGGGAAACAATATACCTGAGGTCATATCTCAGGCACACTTGGGGAACAGGAGTGGGCTGAGCACCAGATTTTCTCCAAACTTCTGTTGTCCACATCAAGGAACACACAAAACCTGCTGGAGAAGGTAAGTCCTCCTCCATATCCTAAATGCAGGCATTTCCCAGGGACATTGTTCTGGACCATTGTCTGAGTTCTTGGGACCTAACACTGAGTTTGGTATACATTAGGAGAACATCATATATTTATTAACTGACTAAATTAATAGATGTGCATTCCTGATGGCATTTTTGGAAACTAATGCTCTGAATGGAATTGGACAACTTGAGTTTGAACAAAGGAAGCATAATTAAGATATCATACTATGTTTACTCTTCTGGATAATTAAAATCAGTTATAGATTTGTTACTAAAATGATTATATTGCCTTTGTTTCAAATGGTGATGAATGCTTTTACTGAAGAGAATGTAGATTATTTAACACTAGATAACATTACAAGAGAAATATGTTTATCAATGTTCACAAGAAAGTGCCTTTAAAAAAAACAAATCAAAGGAAGATGTCTATATCAGTAGTCATTATTGGGGTGGAGTAGCAATATTTGATAACCAAGTATTGAGTATTACAAAACAAAAACATGAGCATGAAATGAAACATTTTACACATGGGTAATTATGAAGAGAGACACAAATATGGTACAAAATTGAAAGCCTTCTCTTTCCACATAGAGAAAAGACAACATTGCCCTTTATAGGCCAATTGGAAAGACTTTTTAATGAGAAGTATGGTTTAGAGGATAAATACTGTATGTTATTGTTTTAATCCTTAAAATCTGTTTTCACTAATTGATAATCGCTGGCAAGTAAGGGCTGTTAGTGATAAATATAGTTATGATGCTTTCGTCTTCATTTGCAATGAAAATCTGCTTAAAAAAACAATTTTTAATCAATATGAGCTAGAAAGAGAGAAGCAAGGTCATGCGGTGCGTATAAGTTGTGTACACAATTCTCAAACTGAAAACACTGGCATTTGTATGAGAGCTCACATGAGCCTATCTTAAATGATGATCTTTCTTCTAATCACAAAAGGGATTGGGGCCTTGTTTTTAAGACCAATGTGGGGGGATGAAAAGAGTACATCAATGAAAAGTATAACATAAAAGAGTCCACCGGGATGTAATCAGCAGACACTAACTGTGGTTTCATTGGAAGTCTCTCTGGAGTCACAGCATTGACGGAAAACTGGAGGGCCCTACTTGGAAAAGTTAGTAAGCAAGGTAATTCTGCATGTTCAAAAAGGGAAGTATTGGGGAAGCTGGAATGGCTCAGCAGGTTGAGCGCTCACTTTGCAGCTCCGGAGACCGGGAATCGAATCCCGGTTCCAGCCCATGCGGACCCATATGCTAAACTGGGGTGTGCCCCCAGTTCAGTTCTTGCTGGAGCCTATGCGGGAGGCCCCTGGCCCAGTTCCTGCCCTGTGCAGCCCCGTGCCCACCTGTGGAGTGAAACTATATGGAAAACTAATGCTGTCAACTATGGAGACTGCTCTGAGCCCTCCCCTTTCCCTCTGTCTCTGTCTGTCGTCTCTCTCTCTCTGTCACAAACCAATAAAAAGAAAAATCTTTAAAAAAAAAAAAAGGGGGAAATACATCATTCTAGAAAACACTCTAGTCAGAACTTAACTACTGGGATAAAGGACTAAGAGTTCCCAGCTAATGCATCTCTCCAATAAGAGTTTAAGTCCCTGGAGATAACTTAGAGTAGCTGAATTTAAGTTATTTGCCTGCTCTTGTACTATCAGAGAGTGGGAAGAAAAGGACCTGGCTCCCTTCACTTCATTAGTGGGAGGCCAGAATCTGGAATTACCCTCTCACCAAAACTATACATAATAAGTGACAGCTAGAATGCCAGAAGGAAGGGGCATGGATGCTCATAACTGAGTACCAAACAGTGTCCAATACCAAATAAAGCATTTATAATCCAACATGGTGTACCTCAAGTATCAGATAAAGAAATTACTATACTATTTGTTAAAAAATATTTATTTACCTTTTGGGAGAAGGCAGAGAGAGAGAAGGGGGAAGGCCCAGGCAGGAGCCTCCATGTGGAAGGCAAGAAACTTCTCCGTAGTTCAGGAGATGGGTTTGAAAAGCCTGGAACCAGGATTCGATCCCTGGACCTCACAGTTACAAGGCAAATGCTCAACCTGCTGAGCTGTCCTGGCATCCCCAAAACTAATATACATTGTAGTACTTACACACCTTCATAGACCACAAGAATCAAGAAAGATAAGGATGAGAGAGGAAAGAAGAGAAACATCGTGCATCACTCACTCTAGAGAAAGCATGGTAGAGTAGATACATTCATTCATTTGAAATTTATGATTATAAAATTAAAGTTATTATTAATTTGCTCATTTTAGAGATAAGGAAACAGAAGCACAGGAAGACTAGATAATTTGCCCAAATGTCACAGAGACATTAAAAAAGAAAACTCAGAGGTGAATTTGGGTGTGCTCCTAGGCCCACATTCTCCCCACACTAATACACCATACCTATGTTACAGAGTCATGGCTCTGCCCTGCAGGAATTGCTATGCTATACAAAGCCTGGGAGACAACAACTCTGTAAGGAGGGAAGTCTGGAGAGGAGAGGGAACTTGACAGGAGTGGAAGAAAGTCTAATTTTATTCTCAAGCCAGTCACAAAGGAGTGCTTACTTTATGATAAGGAATCTAGGCTCTGTCCAGTAACAGAAGAGCAGGGAATAATTTTTTTTAAAAAGGAAATATATTAGATTTTCTATTCCCTACTCTGATGGCCTTGTAAAGAAGGAATTAAATGATGATAAGTAAAATTGGTGGCAATAATATCAGGACTATTGCAACAATCTATTTAAGCATTTATGGCCACAGTGAACAAGAAAAATGAAAAATAGATAAAATGACGAATTTAAATTAGTTTGGGGCAACTTGATGACCAATGTCTAAGTGAGAACGAAAAGAGAAGACTTCCCAGATTTCTGGCTTAGGTGCCTGGATTTGTGACAATATCTACTGTAGTCTTAAACCAGTGGAACTCTCTTCTAGCACACATCAGAGTCACCACAAGCTTGTCAAAATAAATAGCAAGGCCCTCCCCCAGACATTTGGATACAGTAGGTCTAGAATTGGGCCCTAGACCTACAAGTTCCATGGTACTGCTGACACATCAAAACAAACAAGCAAAATACCCCAAAACCTATAAAGCAGGATCTGTTCTTAGCAGCGTGTAGAAAGATAAAATTGACATCTAAGAGCTATTATTAAATAATTTGCCTAATATCAAGGAACAGTTTCAATCCAATGTCTATGCATATGAAATCTATACATACTTTCTCTGTGTAAGGGACATAAGAGATACAAGAAAAGTAAATTTGGTTTTGAGTGGGAGGAGTATGGAGTAGACCAGTGTGGTAGGAAGATTGGAGAAATAATGAGTTTCATTTTAATTATGTTCTATTCAAGATACAATGTGACATCTGTGGGTATTTGGAAATATGGGTGTACAGAGAGGGCTAACTTGGAGAAACAGCTTTAAAAGTTATTCCCACATAAATGAAGACTTTACAGTAGAGAATTCTACTTTATAATGACATTATGAAAAATTGTCTAAAGATGGAAATACTGGGGATTTCACTTTTTAAAGAGACCATCAGACAGAGAAGCATAAAAGGAACTGAGAAATAGAAATTAACCCTGGTAAGTATGATATTCAGAGATCTAAGGACCTAAACTTGGAGTTTGAAGATGACAGTCCATCAACACTATCGAATACTGCACAAAGGATCAATGAAGAAGTGGTTGACCCCATCCCTACCCGTCCCTCCTCTCATGAGTGGATTAGAGTTTCTCTCCTCTTTATTCTCTGGATTAAACATGAAGACTTCTGACTTTCTCATTTCCTGATCTAAGGTGAAAGACTCATGAAAACACCCCCTTGATATGAGAGGTCATTAGAGTTATTTCACGGACTAGAAAAAAGACGCAGGTTTGAAGTTCTATTTTTTTAATTTTACACTATTTATTATGAAAAGTTTTTGTAAGTATTAGAACATCTAAAACAATGATTCTCAAAGTATGGTTTTGAGACTAGCAGCATAAATAGCACTTAGGAACTTGCTAGAAATGTAAATCTCAGTCTTTACTCCAGTATGACTGAAAGAGAAACTGTGAGGCCCCTTGAGGTGTGCTTTAACGAGTCCTCTCAGGGGTCTCCAAACTTTTCAGCCTGTTCGGGGGCCGACTACACACTCGAGGTCCAAATAAAAAAGCATCAAAACATAGATGTTGTTTTTAATTATTTATTTAATATTATTTTATTCAGATAAAAAGGTCTCCACGGGCTGGATGAGAGGGCCTCACAGGCCGCATTCAGCCCACGGGCCGTAGTTTGGTGACCCCTGCAGGATGCTGATGTTCCCTAACATTTGAGAAAACTGATTTAGAACACTTGTGATACTAATCGGTAGTGGGTTAGATTGAGAGGCAAAACAGACTCCGAAAAGAACTCTAGGAATGGTCCCTGAAAAGAAAAAGAAAAACCTTATCCCCATTCCTCTCTAATTTATTATGAATTGCAAGGTAGGTAGAATTGAAAGTAGACCCTTGCCTTACGTTGAGTGTCCACATTTGTGTCTGTGTGTCTCGGAGTTCTCTATTCTACTTTTATATCCTTGTACAAATACCCTATTGTCTGAATTACCACAGGTTTATAGTAAGTCTTGCTATCTGGTAAATTAATGCTTTGCTCTTATTTCTAGTACTGTTTTTGCATTTCTTACTTGACCTTCCATATACAGTTTAGAATTATAATTAAAATTTTAAATGGCATTGAATTTATAGATTAACTTGAGAGAATTAATATCTTTGATTATGGCATAGCTCTTACATTTTTTCTTATAAAGTCTTTTGTGAAATAATTTTATATTTTCTCTAAAAGTGATGCCCATATTTACTAGATTTATTTCTAGGATCTTAGTTTTTATTATATTGTATAATATATATATATTACATCAACTAACTTTGGCTTCTGGTGTAGAAGAATGCAATTAATTTTATAAATTGAAAATACAACACTCTTGCTAAACTCTATTGTCTTAACAATTTGTTCACAGAGTCATGGAGTCATTGGATTTTATCTAACTGTTAATTTTCAAAACCAATGCAAAACAAAATGGAACTTAATGCCAAGTCCAATGGGATCTTGTAAATTTCTTCATCTGCCACTGTCATGTTTTTATTAGTAGTATTATTATGAAAAAGATGAGGTATTACATTTCTAAAGCTGACTGATCAACCAAAAAATTCATCTTAATTCATTCAAGTTTTGATAAATGTTGTGTCAAATACTTTACTGAAATTGTACTACATATTGTGTCTCTCTCCTTTTTGTCTTCATTATATCAAGAAAATGCAGTGCTTAGATTTTGGAGACACAATTGTCTCTACAAAACTTTCTAGTATTCTTTACTTTGTAAATTAAAGACATTTTTTTCAGTTTTGTTTTGTTTTGTTTTGTTTTCATTCCTTCTGAGTTAGTATAGTCTCAATTAGTGGGTAGAGGGTAGTGTAAGAGTATTGAAGAGAATGGTGAGGTTTTTAAAATACTGTTTTGGGGTGTTGAAAAAGAGCTGATCAGACAACTAAATACTGAGTTCTCTAAAAGTTGACTTGAAGGACTTCCAGCCAACCTCAGGTTTGTCCAGAGAAAACTACCATTGTGAAAGTTCCGCTATTAGAGTTATTTTTACATATTCAACGTAATCACTTCCCTGGAAGCTCTTCAGGGTCAGGTCCATGATTTTTAATGTTAGAATTCCACAAATCAAATCAAATATCAATACATAGCCTGAGCCCAATAAATATTTAATAAATTCATCCCTCCTTCTAACCCCACAGAGGAGCCAATGGTGCTCTTTGAGTAGTAAGTCAACTGTACCTCAAAGACAATCTAATTGAGCTTATGGAGTTATTGTCTAACCTCAAACACTAGTTAGGGGCAGCGTAAGAGCCACTGGAATTGAATTGAAATTGTCCACATATATTCAATTTCCTGTGATTTTTTTTTTTGCTGAGGTAGTCTTCTCACAACAAATTTTAGATTTAAAAATTAAGATCCCTGACATTTCACTAGGCAACCTCTCATAAACTATCTCAGTTGTTGAAAGATTTTTCTCTCGTGTACTCCACATGTTTCTATGTAAGCTTATGAGGTCTGACAATTAAGTTTGTGAACTCATCCCAGAAAAAGTGCTACATACTTCAATGCTGAATATCACTATGGTCACCTCAAAGTACTCCCCTTGGGAAGCTATGCACTGACTAGTGCCTAGTCCACCCTTCAAAGCAATTTTGGAACTCTTTCTGGAATGGCCATCAGAACCATTGTCGTATTACCTTTGATGTCCTGAATGTCATCAAAATGTCTTCCTTTCAATATTTTATTTATCTTCAGGTAAAGAAAAAAGTTAAGTGAGTAGGGAGTCCACAGTTCTTTGTTTACTGGCTAAAAACTCCCTCACAGACAGTGCCATGTGAGCTGGTGAAAAGGTCAGGTTGTTTTGGTCTAACTTTATCACACTGCCTTTTCAGCATTTCCAAATAGTCAACTGGTTGACTGTCCAGTTGGTACAAATTCATAATGAACTGACATCAGAAAAGATTTACAACATAGTTTTGATTCTTGATTTGGATTGACAGAACTTTTTTGGTCTTGGAGAATTGGCTGACTTCCACTGTGCACTTGGATGCTTTGTTTCAGGGTCATATTGGTACATCCATGCTTCATTACCAGTGAAAACACTACCCAAAACACCATCTTGCTTTTCCAAAAGGTCTTTGCAAACTTTGCCTCTCCTTTGCTTTTGTTCATAGGTGAGCTCTTTCAGGACCATTTTTGTACACACTTTTCTCATGCCAAGATTTTCAGTGAAGATTTTTCTAACTGTGTCTCTATCAATGTTTACTTGGTCTGCTATTCTTCTCAGTCAGCCAACTATTTTAACACACAACTCAACGAACCTTTGAAATGTTTTTGTCAGTTCTGCTCATTACTGGCTGCTCTAACCTCTCTTCCCTCAGACATTTTCTCTCCCCTCAGAGAAAAATTTAATCTATTTGTACACTGCCATTTTCTTCATGGCATTATCCATGTCAACTTGGACTAACATGTCCATAATTTCACTTCAATTCTTGCCAAGTTGAACAAGAAATTTTACATCTGTTCATTGCTCTAATTCAAGCTCCAACATTTTCCCAACAACACACGAAAACACACAACAACAATAATGAACCCATTCAGCAAGACACCACCGCACATTGACACGAACACAGTTTTGAGACACTGATATACGAAGGCTATGAAACCTTACCAAGTTGTTTGTACAGTGCTGCCAACATAAGTGCACAGTGGCAAGTTTGCAAACTTAATTGTCAAACTTTGCATATCAGATTTTATTGTTCATTACATATATAAAATTTTATATTAATATATGGTTTCTACAGGCCATCATTGTATATGCCTTAAACTATAGTTACTTGGAATTATTCAAGATAAAATCTTCAGAATTTTTATTTTTCTTTTCTCTAAGTATCTATTTTACCTATGAAACATCTTTTGTTTGGGTCCATGTGAAGAGAACTAAATGACATATACTGACGTTGTTAAACTTTCCCTGAGCCTTTTGGTCTCAGAAAACAGCCAAGGTTAAGAAATCTTCCCTATTCCTCTGTGTTCCAGGAAATAGTTAATTTCAAAGGATTACCATACTCTTGACTATTACAAGGTGAGACATGCTCTGCCCCTCTCCATCTTGCCTCATGATTTTTATAAGACTCATAGATGATCCTTTATCTACCTGCCTCTATAAAACCCCATGCCCTCTTCCTTTCCTTTAACATATCTTATTAATGCATGTTCTCCCTATTGCAATAACCTAAATAAAACCATTTTTTTTAACTGTCTGATGCATTTTGTCTTGACAATACAAATCATCTAGCATGGTGCTGACACATAATTGTTTCTCAGTAAATATTAGTTCTTTTCTTATTTTTCTATCACCCTGCCCCATCCTGTAAATTTTTTCTGATTCACACCTTGAAAAAACTACATCTTTTTGGAGGTCCATCATTCATTGATTGACATGTACCTCTTTTATTTTGCCTCTGAAGTATTTGTGCCTTGCACTTTTCCGCTCCTGGGCCTAAATAACTATGTTGCCTAAGCAGGTGAGAAATTCCAACCCAAGTATCATTTAGTAGATTTTACCATGAGAGAACTGTTTTCTTTAAATGTAGTTTTGCTTTGCTTTATTTTTAGTATGATTCACATGCAGGAAATTGCACAGATCTTGTATTTGACTCAATACAATTTCAATGAACATACATCCATAACCACTATTCTGATCAATAAATAAAATACAAGTATAACCAGAAATCAATCATATTTATATCACTTTCAAGTCACCACTTTCTCCATTTCTCCTCAATGGCAACCACTATGCTAACTTCTAATACAATCTGTTTTGCTGATTTTAAGATTTATATAACTGGAATTACTCTGTATGTATTTATGTGTCTAGTTTCTTTCATTCAGTTCTCCCTAATATGATTACATCATAATTTATCTATATGAATATCAATTGATACTTTATTTGCTATAGTGCTTTGGCTCTTAGGAATTGTGTTGCTGTGTATATCCCTTTTGCAACACACATGTGTGCATTTCTGGTGGGTGAGTGATTAGGAGGATAATTATTGCACCAAAAGATCAGCTTCAACAACTACTGAAGAGTTTTCCAAATTGGTTTACACTTTTAGTAGTGTATGAGTTTTTTGTTTTTCCACATCCTTACCACTGATCTAGTCTCTGTCCCTGTAGATTTATCTTTTTGAAATGTCATTTAAATGGAATCTTGTACTTTGTACCTTTTTGAGACTGTTTCTTTTTATTTAGCATAACACCTCTGAGAACCATCTAAGTTATTGTGTGTATGTAAACTAGTTCTTCCCTTTATATTGCTGAATAGTGTTGCACTGTATGGATATACCTCAGAGTTTTTTGTTTGCTTGTTTCGTTTTTATCCATTCACCTACTGAACTGTATTTGAGTTGTTTCCAGTTTTTTATTATTATGAATAGAGCTGATACAAACATTTGTGTATGAATTTTTGCATGGCTATAAGTAGGGAAATTGCTAGAAGCAGGGTGGCTGTACCAGTTTTTATTCCTGCCAGCAATCAGACTTCCTCTTGTTCCACATTCTTGTAAGCATTTGGTATGGACAGATTTTTCATTATAGCCATTCTAATAGGTATACAGTAGTATCTCAATATAGTTTTGATTTGAATTTTTCTTCATCACTAACGATGTTTAGCATTTTTTTTAATTTGATTATTTACTACTCATATATCCTCTCTGGTGACATGTCTCATTAGGCATTTTGCTAATTTTCACTTGGGTTATTTGTTTCTTACTGTTGAATTAAAGCATTCTTTAACTACTCTGATTACAACAAGTATCTGTTCAATATGTACTTGGCAAATAATTTCTCTCAGTTTCTGTATCTATTCAATATGTACTTTATACATTTCTCTCAGTTTTTAGCTTGCTTTTTCTTTTCTTTTTATTTGATCTTCAGCAGAGCAAATATTTCTTTTTTAATTCTGATAAATTCTAACTTGTCCATTTCCTCCTTTTTGTATCATATTATTGTCGTCATATCTAAGAACACTTTTCTTCACCTTAGGTCAAAAAGATTTTTAGATTTTTTTTTCCAAAATTTTATAATTTTACATTTTACATTTAGGTCTGTAATCCATTTTGTGTTAATTTGCATATAAAATGTGAATTTTAAGGCTCCTCTTTTTTACATAAATATCTCATTTTTACAATATCACTAGTTGAAAGGCTATCCTTTCTCTATTGAATTGTCTGTGCACTTTTATTAAAAATAAATTGCCACATTAATGTAGGTATAATTCTGGACATTTTTGCTTTATTCTATTCCATTTACCTATCCCATCATCAATACAACACAGTCTTGATTGCTATAGCTTTATAAGTCTTAAAATTGGATGGTGTGATTTTGTCAATTATATTCTTCCTTTCCAAATTGTTTTGGTTATTCCTGATTCCTTCATTTTTTTCATAAGAACTTACAAATCAGCATGTCTACATATAAAAAAAAGATCTTCCTGGGATTTTGACTGGAAAAGTGCTAAATCTATATATTGATTTGGAAAGAATTGTGTCAGGGGCCAATTGAACAGGGAGTCAGCACAGAAGTAGCCTCCACTCCAGCATGTCCTATTCATCTCAAGAGTATTTGTTGAGAGTTTCCTCCCTGAAAGGCACTGGAGGTACAGTGATGATCCACATAGGTCATTGCCATCCCTATTGGAGCTCACATTCTGTGTGGGCAACAGGATATTAATCAGATATTATTGAATGTGAAGTTAAGGACTGATTAAATTCAATGAAGGTCTCTTGTTGGGCTGACTGCTTCCAATGGAATTTTGGAGGAAAAAAAATCAGAGGATGCCAGGACGGCTCAGTAGGTTGAGCATTCATCTTTCAGCCCCAGGGTCCAATGATCAAATTCCGACCCCGGTCTGTGTGGACCCATGTGCTGAACTGGAGTGTGACCCCAGTTCAGTTCTCACCAGGGCAAGCTTTCTACGTGGGAGGCCCCTGGTTCAGCTCCCACGCGGCCCCACATCCACGTATGGAATGAAACTATGTAGAAAAAAATGAATGACATGCAACTATGGGGACTGCTCTGGACCCTCCCCCTTCTCTCCCTCTCTCTCTATCTTCAAAAACAGTAAAAAAAAAATTTTTTTTAAAGAAAAAAATCACCTGGAGGACCTTAGTTTCCTCATTTTTTAAAAGAAGTAGCTTGGACTAGAATTATAGACTGTCCAGTAGAATTGCCTTTTGCCACATGTAGTTATTGTTTAGGGCCATATATTTTTACATGGAAGGCTCAGGAGTGAGTCCAGGAGTTCATGAATGACTATAAGAGGTCATTTTCCTAAGATCCTTCCTCTCCACTATCTCCTTGTACTTTCTAGTTTCCTGGGGCTCCTTTTTGTGGTTGTCCATCAGAACAGCTGGGACTTTAGTTACTCCTTTCTGCCTTGATTATCTCTGTGTCCACAAGTAAGTGGTAGAAGGAGAGGGTGAGGCAAATAAATAAATAAATAAATAAATGGAAAAATAAAGAAACAGATATTCTCCTTACCCTCGTGGGACCACACTTCTTCTGATCAGAAACTTAGGGGTGTTTGTGGGTCCCCTCTGCTGCTACTGTCACTCTTGCCTCCATCATCGCTGCATGATTTCCTAGTCTGGGGCACAAGAGAATAGAATAAAGGAAAGAAAAGTAAAACAAGGAATTGTGTTCTACTCTAACAATTAGGATTCTTCTTTGCTGCATCTCAAGCCAGAACTAGAGCACTTTTCCTAGTACTCTCACTGGTGTCCACTTCTGAGGTGTGTGCAGGCTTTCTCAAATCCAGAGCTGGGGACATCAGGAAAACAGCAACAACCAATAGCCAAGAAAAGTATAACCAGGTTTTTTGATACATAAAATTCTGGTCTTCTTCCCCATTCTGTCTTTTTTTACCTGGCTGCTTTTAAGGTTTTCTTTTTGCCTTTGGATTTCAAGAGTTTCATTATGAGGTTTCTAGACATGGATTTTATTGTATAATTTTGTTCAAGGTTCATAGGATTTGTTAAATTTTATTGCTTGATACTTTTTATTTCAGTTATTATCACTTTAAATCATATTTCTTTCTTATCTTGTTTTTTTCCTGGGACTCCAATTACAAATATATTATACTTTTTAGATGATATCATATATGTTTCTTACATATTTGTCTGAGATCAGCGTACTTTTTTCCCCTGTGTTTCATTCTGAACAATTTTTATTGGCCAATCTTTTAGTGCATGAATCTTTTCTTTAGTTTATCTGGTCTACTATATAATTATAATACTACTAAAAGCATTCATAGGGTTCTGAATTTTAGTTATATAATTGTCTGAGCCGAGGCTAGCCATTTGATTCTTTTTAATAGCAAAAATTATTGGGTAACATCTTGTCCTGCTATTCACTGTTTTTAACATTTTGATTATAATTATTTTAACATTAACATTTAGTGACTCCAATATCTACAAGGGCAGGCTGACAAATTTTGCTTCCAGTGTAATATTTTTTTGTTACATTAGATATATCTGGATACAACCAGTTCTGATAGTCACGTGGTGTCTCCCCTCCATCACTTTCAACCTTGGTGTGCATACAGATGCTTACATTTTTCACCCATTGCCTATAAAATGGAAGAGTGTTCAGATGCTTGGTCTTAAATGTTCTTCTTTTCTAATCAATACTAACTTCACTTTTTTTTTAATTGTTAAATTAATTTGGGTGACATTGGTTGCTAAAAATTACATAGGTTCCAAGTATACAATTCTCCATCATCCATGTGTTGCATTATGTGCTCACCACCCAGAGTCAGTTTTCTTCCCACCACCATATATTTGATGATGACTTCTGTAGTCTCCCACCAACCTTCCCCCCTTACCCTCAGGTAAACACTATTTTATTGACTGGGTTCATGGGTCTTTGTTTCTTTGGTACACTATTCATGGTGACCAAGTCGTGGAAACAACTGAAGTGTCCTTTGATAGATGACTGAATAAAGAAGTTGTAGTACATTTACATAATGGAATACTACTCAGTGATAAGAACAGATGAAATATAGTCATTTGTGACAACATGGATGGACCTTGAGATCATCATATTAAGTAAGAAAAGTCAAACTGAAAAAAATATAAAATTTTTAAGAGCAGAAAAAGTTCCCCAAATTTTTTTGAAATTTTTGGAAAAGAAAGTAAAGACTTCTTAAAGAAAATAATTATAGGTGGTGAAATGTGGGTCCATTTTTATGACCCTGAGAACAAAAGGCAGATCTTGGAATACTGCCATAAGGGATCACCTTAGCCAAAAAAATTCAAAAGTCAGGCCTTGGCTGGGAAGGTCATGTCAACTGTGTTTTGGAATTCTGAACATGTTGTTCTTTCAGACTTTCTTGAAAAAGGAATGGAACTCTGAACATTATATTGAAACTTTTACTGCATTAAAACAAAGAATCAAATTAACTAGAATAAAAAATGAAACATCTTTAACATGACAATGCCAGGCCTCACACAAGTGCAGCAACAAGAGGTGCAACTCAATGCCTAGTTCAGTGCTGCTGCATCTACCCTATAGCCCAGACCTGGCTCCCAGAGATTTCCACCTGTTCCCAACTACAGGAACACTTGAAGGGACAGCACCTCATGTGTGTTGAGGAGGAGAAAATAATTTCAAAAACAAAACACCAATTTTTTTTTTTAAGGACAGTTTTCAAAAACTAGTGGACCATTGGCAAAAATGTATTTAAGTGTTGGTTGACAGAAAAAATTATTATGTAGCTTTGAAAATAAATGATATATATTTCTTTAGTCATGAAAATGTTTTTCACATTAATTTTCTATTTAAAAAGAAGCAAAACTTATCAGCCCACCCTCATAGATTTCTAATGGATTGTTTTTCTTGTTTGCTTGTTTTCTTAGTTTTTCTGTCATTTAGTCTTGTATCTTGATCTGCTTTAATTGTTTGTAGGACTATAAGATGTTTCGAATGAAAATTGGTAGTGATTATTTAAGAATCTGGTTGGTGTGATCTATCTCCAGAAAGGATTAACTTTTGCTTCTGGTAGGCGTATCACTTTAATCCAATCTGAGGTTATACTTGGTTTGAATTTCTAGTTTCAGAGTCAGGAGTTGTTACTTCAGTTGTTTTCTCACACCTATGGTACAGCCATTCAGAGGTCTCAACTAAAAGCCTCAATGGGCCATCTGAACTCCAGTGATTATTTTCCCTCTGTGCAGAATTCTGAAATTTTGGTTCAGATTTTTGCATACTTGCCATTACCTATTAATCAGTAAATAACTCAAAGGTAAAATTACAGTTAATATGAAAATTCTCCCTTTGACCCTTTCTTTTCTTTACCATCTTGTCCCCTTAAGTTCTTGATTCCTCATAAATTCTTCAAAAAATTTTTCTCATGGGCATAGTCAATAGCTTAGTAAGGGGGCAGAGGGATGAAAGAGGAGGGAGGGGAACTAAATATATGGTAAAAAGAAAGCTGACTCTAGGTGGTAAACACATAATGTAACACATAGATGATGTACTATAGAATTGTACACCTGGAACCTATGTAATTTTTACTAACCAATGTCACTCCAATAAATTTAACAATAAAACAATTTATTTTTCTAGTAGTCTTCGAGGAGAGGTTTCATCTGATATAATGTAGTAACTCATACCTGGCAGTAAAAGTCTAGGTTATGTTTTATACTTTTATTTTTCTGCAAAGAATAAATATTATAATGCTGAATTCAAATAAGTAAGAAAATTCTCAAATGTTAAACATAAGAATATTTTTATACATTACAATATTTCCATTTAAAAAATGTACTATATTTTCCAATGAAGAGTTTTATTTTATCAGGCATGAGAGATAGGAATTCAGTTAAAAGACAATGGAAATATTTTCCTTAATAATTAAGATCAATTATATCTTGACAAATCCTATGGCAGTACCAACATGATTATTACTATTTGCATAAAATAGTTAATATTTCCCAAGGGCTTGCTGTGTACTAGAAACTATGTGAGATGTATGTTTAGTATTTAACTTAGTAAAATCAGTTTTGAAATAAAGCAAGTTTCTATTAAAATTGTATCAGTGGCCCATGAACCAGAATGAATTTCCTAAATCACTGTAAGTGTCATGTCCTGTTTTACTATTTTGGAAGTAAAATGGGTTAGAAAAGTTACAACCTTCCTCTGTATGTCCTGATTGGAATGTTCGGCTATGAAGCTACAAACATATTATCCCTAGTAATTCAATCTGTTCATGGTGACGTTCAATAGTTTTATATGTGGTGAAGAGTATTTGACCCTGCCCTGTCTATTTACTGCCTTACATGTTCTGAAACTTCTGAGTTACTACTACAGAGAGCGTTTGTGTTTGGTTCAGCTGTTTACAACTTGGCATAGTCCCCTGGCATCCTGGGCACATGTTCTAGCCTGAGAAGTACTAAAAGGCTTGAAGCTACCTGCTCATCAAGTGACTGGATATTCTACTTTGCTGGGAGAGCCTGCATCATTGGTAATGCAAGCAAAAGGAGACATACAAGTATTAAGCAGATTCTAATTCAGAGACCAAGCTCTCCTAGACATTGACCCACTAGGAAGTGCATCACTTATCCTGTGGATGGCAGTCTTTATGGTGAACATGGGGGTGAAGAGGTTACCCATCACTGTTACTTTGATACTGTCCTTACCCCTTCTTCTTAGTCTTTTTCTCCCAACAGACATACATGCATATGCATGCGCACACTCACACACACACACACACACACACCCCACATACCACACACACACACACACAACTGGTGTCAATCTTTGGAGCTACAATGAAAGAAGATTGATAATTATATCCTTTTTATATTTACTCATTTATCTACCCTTCCTTAGGACAAGAAGCTAAACTAAATCGTTCCCTCACTTGCTGGTACTTAAATAAATACAATGAAAATAAAATTATCCTCAACTCAAATCATGCTCTTTTACTTGTTTCAGATAAGATCCAGGTATTTATGGCTGCCACTCAAAAAGAAGCTCCCTTAGCTTCTGAAAATTTAGCCCATGTTTCCTCTGAAAACACTTCAGCATTAAAAATCAAAAGTCTGGGAAGCATTTAATGGCCAACCTAATTTTTTTAAATAAAGTTTTCCTAAACTCTTTGGGTGATTTTTGTCAATGATGTAATGTAATTAAAGTTTACTAGATTTCAAAAATAAGAACTACTCCAAATATTTCCTAATATTGTATAGAGAAAATTTCTAAACATTTTCTTGAATAGTGAATAACACATTCTGAATGGCAGCAAGACTAAATTACCCTGAGCCAGAACTATTAGTATATTAAAAATAAGCATTAGAGTTTGGGGAGGAAAAAGCATTGGGTACAGTATTTTTCATGTGGCTACAATAAAGTAAGGGATTTGAAGACAAAAACAAATCTGGCAAATTGTAAGTTAGGGTACTAATTCAAGGAAGTCATAAAATTGAACACTTTTATTGCACCATGGAGACAGTTTGGTGCTATTAGTGGATTAAAAAGCATGTGGTACTATGAAGCTGGAAAAGATGGAAGCTTGAAAGTTGGTGAGTTAAATATTAACAAAGAAGAGATGTTTACTAACAGTTTCTGCAAACATACTCTAATAAATAAGATTCTCAAAGCACTCAAAAATAGAAGAACTACGCAAAGCCATCAAAATCCACGCTATTAATCTTCCCCCAAACTTGGTCTTCTTTAGCAACGCCTGGCTTCACCATCACCAGAATTAGTAAGTGCATGTACTTTCGGAGAGTATTGGCAGAATAATCAAAATCTAGTAAAAATAGTAAAAAAGAAAATGAAATAAGGACAATGACTTTGCACTTGTCTTTAAAAACTGGCTACAGTGCACTGAAAGCAGGGAAGTGTGGTAGAAATGTGTGAATGTGAGCTTCAAACAGACCTGAGCTAAAGTTCTCACATTGTACAATTTCTTCTCTCTGAGCTTCCGATTTCTTATCTGTAGAGTTGAAATCATCTCATGCACTTCTCAGGGTTGTCTTTCAGTGCTTCTTAAAGTTTAATGTGCATATTAATCACCTTGGGAATCCTACTAAAACGCAAATCAAATTCAGTAAATCTGGTATGGGGCCTAGATTTTGAGTTTCCAGCCAACTCCTGGGTGATGCCTTAGTGTCTGGTCCCTGGAGCACACTTTGAGTGTGAAGTTTTTGAAATCTCGTTCGATATACATTTAACTGAACTGACACTTAATTCTAATAATGCTTTTGTGTTTTCCACATTATATTTTTTTCAAGAATATTTTACATAACTTGAGCTTACAAATAGCCCTTGAAAAAAAGAGATTGGATATTATCATCCCAAAAGGAAGCCCAGCTGCATTATGATGAATGGAAAGGATAGTATTAAGCATAAGAGAGGGCTGGCCTTGTGAATGTCAGCCACTGACTTTCTTTGATTTATTCTTGATTTATTGAATTTCTTGATTTATTCAACTTTTCAGATAACTATGCAGCCCTCAATTTAACTAAAGCAGGGGAACAAAACGCCTTGACCATCAATGCATTATAGAAAACTGAAGCCTATTTAAAATGTATGAAAGGTCTAATTTTGCAGTAAGCACATTTTTAGACATCAGAAAGAACTTAAGGAAACAACATTTGTATGCCCATCATATACAAACAAATTCCTTAGAAGACCTCACTCAAGAGGGATGGCAAAATTTATAACAAGCTAAGATTAAATGACGTGGAGGGTTACTAAAAATAAAATGATCAGGAATTGTTTTAAAAGAAAAGGTAAGCTGTCCTAATATTGACTGGGCAGTTATATGAGCTGTAGCAGACTTCAAATTGTTGTCTCTTACTGTGATGGTTTGGCCATAGGGAAAAACGATCAGGTACTGATTTTATAGTCATAATCTGGCATCTTTGCATGAAGTCTTTTAATCTTACTAGTTTCATTAATACATTTTAGTCCTAAGATTCAGCAGATGCTCCATAAAATGTCCTTTGTGGTTTTTATTTCATTTTATCTTTTAGTGTACACTTTTAGAACTAGGATAAGAATAAAAAAAAAATAAAAATTAATTCTATCTCAATTTTGTACAGTTATTCAAATAAAATATACTGAATAAATATAACTTGTTTTCTCTAAAAATCCTAATAAAGTTTTAAAGTACACAGTTCAGAGTTGCAAAAGAACAAAGGGCTAAATATCCAGGCGTGCAACAGAGATTAGACGGGTGTAATGCCTCTGTGCCGACAGTGAGACTGCTGCTTGTCCCTTAGACCTGGGGAACATTTGTTTGTTTGTTTGTTTGTTCATCTTGCTAAAAATCAAACAAGATATAATGTCCAAATTTTTCTCTCCCCTTGCTAGTTTGAAAATAATAACATTCTTTCTATTTAAAATTACAACTACTCTTACAGGAGAAAAGCATGCTTTTGAAAGCATCATTTAAATTTTTTTTCAAGTGGCAAGACCCATACCCTCTGTATTTGTACTTTTTCTCAAAAGGTTGGTAAGGCAAGGGAGGGAAGCAAACTATTTATATACACCAGTGTCCTAACCATACCTGGAAGGAAACAATGCTATTACCATACTCATCGTATTTTGGTAAACCTGAAGAATCTGTAGGTCACATGGGCAGAAATAAGCAACCATCTGCTTCTACCAGCAGGTGGATGAGAAAACACGCAGTCTTTTTTGCTAATTACCTACAACAGCATCTAACTCTAAATATTTTGCATGTAGAGATTTCCGGTCTAAGTTTATAAATACACATATATGACAAAGAAACACTTATTTTAAAGATCTTAATATCTTGTTTGTTAAGCAATTAGTATTTAGGAGAGGGACTCTGTTGACAGCTCTGCAAACAGAAGTTTCCAATTCATCTGCTAAAGAGGTTCTCACATACCTTGGCAGGCTTCCTCACTCCTCTTTGTTTAATGCTTTACCGTATTTCACATAAAACCACCTTGTTCTTTCCTAGCCACTTTGACTATCCATCCCAATAATTAATCTGTTAGGTAGCAGAGTAGAGACTATAATCTGTTTGAGATTCCTTGAATCTTGGGACATGTCAATATAATGTCAAAATGTTTTATTTTCCTCCCAGAGGAACCTGCTCTATTTAATCACATCAATAAATAATTATAAGTGAAGCAAAAAAAAGTTTTATAAATCCTAGGAAAATAAAATATTTTTTAACCATTCTCCATGAGGTTGCTTCTACACTTCTTTAGCATAACCATGCCACACTTTGAGCACTGCCTGTGTGGCAGCAAATTCTAGCTACTCACTAAAATCCATCCTCTCTTCTTCCTGAGAAGAGCTAGATTACCTTTCGCAGACTCCATCATGGTTAGGCGTGGCTGTGTGACTGAATTCTAACCAACAGACTGTAAACGGATATGATATGTATTAATATCACTTTCAAACTTTATCCACAAGACAATTTCATGCGTGTTCTTCCATGTTGTGTTCCTTTTCTGGCTGATCAAGATGGAGGGGATAATGGTGACCATAACATAGACATGTGGAAAAAAACAAAAGCCTGTTTTTATTTTGGAGGGCAGTGGGGCGGGGGGGGGGGTGGTTACACATTTGGGGATTCATTTGATATAGCAGTTGGTATTTTCCTCTATAAATCAGATAGCACTCTTGAAAAGCCTAAAAACAAATGCACTATGTTTCTGAATAGCGTAATGTGTAGTGGACCCAAGATATTGTCCATTCTATTATATTTTCAACACACTGAGAATCTCTATATTAGAAGTTCATATTAATGATTTATATCATTCATTTCTTGACACAAGGCGGTTGACCCTAAAAAATGGGATTTCTAGAGATAAGTTCACTGTTCATGAAAGCACAAAAGAAGAAACTGGTGTTTAGTTTGTAGAAACAGAGGGAAAAGGTTTAACAAATAAAAATAGAGGGAAGCCAGGATGGCTCAGTGGGTTAGGTGCTCACTTTGCAGCCCAGGGGACCGAGGATCGAATCCCAGCCCTGGCCCGTGCGGACCCATATGCTGAACTGGGGAGTGCCCACAGTTCAGTTCTCACTGGGGCTAGACCCCGGCCCAGTTTCTGCCCTGTGCAGCCCCGTGCCCACCTGTGGAATGAAACTATGTGGAAGAACCAATGATGTGCAACTATGGAGACTGTTCTGGGCCCTCCCCCTTCTCTCTGTCTCTGACTATATCTCTCTCTCTGTCAAAAACAATAAATAAATCTTAAAAAAAAATAATAATAGAGGATTCCCAGTTGAATTCAAATTTCAGATAAACTATGACTACTTTTTAAAGTATAAATACATTTAAAATGGCATGTGTCAAAGTGGGACATACTTATATTAATTTTTTCATAATATATCTGACATTTAAGTTTATTTAGATGTTCTATATTTTATCTGGCAATTCTAATGAGAATGGGTATAGTCAAAGCAGACATTATTGTCCTGAAAAATCAGATTGAATTGGAAAACATTAGAAAGAAATGAAGAAAAGAAAAAAATTTAAATAAATAATATAGATGATAAAATCAACCAACAGATAATAGAACACTCAGGAGAAAATAATAAAAAAGGAAGAAAAATTTTTAGATAAATGATAATGGAAAGATCACATAGTACAACATCAAGGAAAGATTTTATAAGACAAGGGACTATAGATTAGTAAAAATATATAGTAGGGGAAGGCGGGATGGCTCAGCAGGTTAAGCACTCACTTTGAAGTCCCAAGGACCAAGGATCGAATCCCGGTCTCGGCCTATGTGAACCCATATGCTGAACTGGGGTGTGCTTCCTGAATGCAGTGAGGCCCCCAGTTCAGTTCCAAAAATTAATAAATAAATAAATAAATTTTATATATATATATATATATATATATAGTAAAATCAGAGAATGAGAGAAAGATCTTATAAGGGTGGTGGTCTTATTCTAAGAGTAAATTCTAAAAATATATTGTAAAAGACATTCTAAAAGGTTCTAGAGTGGGGAGGAAAGACACACAAACAGAAAAGGATTCAATTTTCAAAAGAACTGAGATGACAGGGGAATTCAACATAACCATTAAGAATCATACAAGGCCAGTCCATCAGTGGAGTGACACCAGCAGTTAGCTTCCCAGGCCTTTGTTTATTAGCAAAATGGCCTTCTTTCAAGAAGTCATTAATTTATTCAACAAATGTGTAGTTAAGTTTTACAAAATGTGCTATGCTAGTCACTAATCTCCCTAAATATCCAGAATTTAGGTTCAAAAGGTCTGCTTAAATCCTACTGTAGTTAAGGTATTGCAGCACTCTAAGCCAGCATTTCCTGCACTGTATTGTACCAAACACTATTATCCCATAGGCTCTAAATAGGTTTGTTAAAAGAAGAGAAAAGCCGGATGGCTCAGTGGGTTAAGTGCTCACTTTGCAGCCCTGGGGACCAAGGATGGAATCCTGACCCCGGCCTGTTTGGACCCATAAGCTGAACTGGGGAGTGCCCCCAGTTCAGTTCTCACCAGGGTGGGACCCCGGCCCAGTTTCTGCACTGTGCAGCCCCGCCCACCTGTGGAATGAAACTATGTGGAAAAACCAATGATGTGCAACTATGGAGAATATTCGGGGTCCTCCCCCTTCTCTCTGTCTCTGTCTCTGTCTTTCTCTCTGTCAAAAACAATAAAAACAAATATTTAAAAGAAGAAAAAAAAACAGACAAATATGTTGGGAAATTTCATATCTTCTTGGAG
>PVKE010024533.1:11290-23836 GCA_004027555.1 Craseonycteris thonglongyai | reverse complement strand
CTTCAGTGCATAGTTATTTCTATTTTACTTTTTGACAGATAGAGAGAGAGACAGAGACAGAGACAGTTAGAGAACCAAACTGTGGGAACTCCGCAGTTCAGCACGTGGGTCCTGCCTGGGCCGGAGCCGGGATTCGATCCTCGGTCCTCATGGCCTCAAAGCGAGCGCTCAACCCGCTGAGCCGTCCCGGCTTTTCCCAACATTCTCTTTTAAAAAGAACAATTTAAAACAGAGAAAAGGGGATTCATTTAAATGGTTCGGATAGAAAAACAATGGAAAAAGAAATCCCAGGTTGATACCTAATGATTTTATCTACTTAAATTTTATCCAGAAATACTACATGATGATATATTAAAGTAAATCCTTAATACATTAGAATACCAAAGAAATGGGGTTCTTCATGTATTATTATAATATTATTAGTCTCATGTGTACAAAACAATATAGTGATTAGGTATTTATATATCTCACAAAGTGATAACCCCAACAAGTCTACTAACCATCTGATACAATACAGAGCTATTACAATACCATTGACAATATTCCTTATGCTGTAGTTTATATCCTGTGAAATATATATATATATATAATATGTATAATATATACACATGTATACATATGTATAATATATATTATGTACTTATATCTTGTGAAATACATATATAATATGTATAATATAATATATATGATATATTTTAATATATAATATATTCTATATATACATATATATATTAGTTGACAGTCAATATTATTTTATATTAATTTCAGGTATGCAGTGCAGTGGTTAGACATTTATGTAATTTATGAAGTGATCCCTCTGTTAAGTCTAGTACCCATCTGACACCACACATAGTTTTTTAAAACATTATTGACTATATTCCCCATACTGTATTTCACATCCTGTGACTATTTTATGACTACCAATTTGTACTTCTTAATCCCTTCATTTTTCTTACCCATCCTCCAACCCCCTCCAATCTAGCAACCATTAATTTATTCTCTGTACATATGAGTCTGTTTATCTTTCGTTTGTTCATTTATTTTGTTATTTAGATTGCACATATAAGTGAGATCATACGGTATTTGTCTTTCTCAGTCTTACTTATTTTACTTGGCATAATATCGTATAGGTCCATTCTTGTTGCAAATAGTAAGATTTCATTTTTTATGGCAGGGTAATATTCCGTTGTATAAAAGTACCACTATTGTTTCACCCAATTGTCCATTTTTAAATTTTTTTTTCTTGTTAAATTTATTGGGGTTACATTGGTTAGTAAAAAATATTTAGGTTCCAGGTATACAACCCTTTCTATCACCATATGCTTAGCTTCCACTCCCTCCTCCCTTATCCTCAGGTAACCACTAAACTATCGATTGTGTCCATGAGATTTTTTTTCTTTGTTGCTCTCAGTTTTATATCCCACATGTGAATGAAGTCATGTGGTTCTTAGCTTTATTATTTGGCTTATTTCGCTTAGCATGATGATCTCAAGTTCTACCCATGTTGTTGCAAATGGCAGAATTTTATCTTTTGTTATTGCTGAGTAATATTCCATTGTATATATGTACCACAGCTTTTCTATCCAGTCCTCTATCACGGAACACTTTGGTTGTTTCCATGTCTCGGCCATCGTGAACTGTGTTGCAAAGAACACTGGGGTACATAAGTTTTTACGGACTAAGGCTCTCAAGTTGTTTGGGTAGATATACAGAAGGGGGATTGCTGGGTCATCCAATAGTCTATTGATGGGCATTTTGGTTGTTTCCATATCTTGGATATTGTGAATAATCCTGCAATAAACATAGGGGTGATTATAGATTTTCAAATTAGTGTTTTGGATTTCTTTGGATAAATTCCCAGAAATGGAATTGCTGGGTCATAGGTAGTTCTATTTTAAATTTTTTTGATGAAACTCCATACTGTTTTCCATAGTGACTACACCAATTTGCTACCTGCCCCCCCCAACAGTGCACAAGAGTTTGAAATGGGGTTCTTCTGAATGGAACTTTCTGGTGAATTGAAATTTAACATGAAACTGATGTCTTTGTGTATTTCCATCTTGTCTGTTGAAAACAATTGTGTTTCCCTCTCAAATTTTTAGTCCAGCAAACTGAATTCAATATTTGATTCAATGATTATGTATACATCAAAGTGACAAAGACTTTGATTTGAATTCTATCATAGTGACTTATAAGCTATGTTATTTGTGGCAGGCTATTTAATCTCTTTGTGTCTTAATTTCCTGCTGTGAAAAATAGCAATAATTGCAATTGAGGCATATGGCTTAGCACAGTATTTTGTATATCATAAGCCATCAGAAAATTTTAGCTATTACTATTATCACTTTTTTTTTATTGTCCAATATAAAGCAAAGTCCTTAGTTCAATGGGGGAACAAGAAAATAGGAGAACCATTCAGAAATTTTAGATGCTTACTGTGCAGGTAAGGGGTATAAGAATTACATCTAGAAAATGTTAAAGTGTCAGTGGGATGCCATAAGTTACGAAGGTTCTTGTCAAATGAACAATCATACCTTAGTTCTGTAGGGATTCAGGGAGGCAACACCACAGTTGGATAGGCAGGACTGAAAAGGGAGGAGTGGTGAAAAGATGTGGAAATGGCAAGGGAGAAATAGGCAAGCCATGAATGATCAGCTAGATCAGAGCTGTCCAACCTTTTGGCTTCCTTGGACCCCATTGGAAGAGTTGTCTTGGGCCACACATTAAAATACACTGACACTAACAATAGCTGATAAGCTAAAAAAAAAAAAAAATCACAGAAAAATATCATAATGTAAGAAAGTTTATGAATTTGTGTTGTGCTGTATTCAAAGCTTTGCTGAGCCTCATGCAGCCCATGGGCAATGGGCTGGACGAACGTGAGCTAGATGAAGAAGGGGCACTGAAGCAGCACATATGAAGGTATAGGGTCAGGAATGAGTATAGCATGTTCTGGCGGTCTGCTGTGAGGTTGAAATGTCTGAGCCATCATTTTGGAGATCAAATTTCCTTGATAGGAGAGTAGCTGGAAAATATGTAGGCAATTAGACAAAATGTGTGCTGATCTCTGGGACTTCCTCTAAATGGTTAATAAAAGCACAACAAAATGAAAACCACAGGGGAAAAATAAAATAAAGACTTAAAAAAAGAAAAGGGGTAAAAAGGCTTTCCTGGCCTTTTGCTTTTCTGCAATAAATACATGATCCTGATAAACTGAAGTTCCCTTCAAATGTGACTTTATTTCATTGAGATTTTGGTAATATAACATTACAAGGCTTATCAGTTTTATGGGAGAACAAGCTACACTTATGCAGAGGTTCCTGGAATGTTGTGAGGGGTGATCAATAGAGTTATTAAAAATACCATTTGACTACCTTTCCCCACCCACTAAGGTGCCCAGCCAGTTCAGGTCTGCTCGCTATAAGCGGGTCCAAGCCAGCTTAGCGGTCTGGCTTCAGGCCAAGACCTCGCCAAAGTGCTGTCTCAAATGGAACGCATGATGGAAACCATGATGTTCACGTTTTACAGATTTGCGGAGGATAAAGGCTACTTAACAAAGGAGGGCCTCAGAGTATTCAGGAAAAAGGAAAAAGGAGTTCCCTGAATTTTGGGGGGAAAAAAATCTTCTGGCCTTGGAAAAAATAATGAAGGATGGAGACCAGTGCCAAGCTGGCAGAGTGGGCTTCCAGAGCTTCTTTTTGCCAATGGCTGTGCTCACCATTGCGTGCAGTGACTATTTTGTAGTACACATGAAGCAGAAGGGAAAGAAGCCAGCAGTACTGAGCAATTACTCCGGCCCTAAGAGTTCTCCCATTAGGTCACTTAAGGAATCTGCGCCCCACAGCTTCCCCCTGTGTAAAGATTTCATGAGCAGATTGGGACCCTTAGAAAATGTACAAATAAAATCCCACCCCCATTTGACAAGAGAAAGAAAAGCCAATTAAAGCCAGATAAGCTTTGGATTTTTATGTTGCTTGCATCCTGTTGCCCTCAATAAAAAAATTTCTTTTAAAAATAAGGGAGTGGGGAGTGGTAGAGAAGGGAGGGGGGGGAGCCAAATATATGGTGATGGATGGAAAACTGACTGGGTGGTGATCACCCAATGTAACACATAGATGATGTATTATATAATTGCATGCTTGAAACCTATATAATTTTACTAGACCATATCACCCCAACAAATTTAATAATAAAATAAAATAAAAAATACCATTTGAATTTTGCCTGTGAACTGAGGCTTTCTCCTGGCTTCCAAGGGGAGGAAATAAATGATAAAGGAGGAATAAGGTAAGGTGAATAAACCTTGATTTTTGGCCTTGGTTTGCTTGCTACTCTTGGACAGCAGTCTCGTAGCTTGTAAAGATGGTTTCCTCATCTCTTCATGTCTCACATGTTTTCTAGGAACACAGCGCGTGACCTGCCCCCTCCTTTTCTGATTGAAAGGAATGCATAGAACGCTCCTAAAGTGTTAAGCAGAGTTATGAAGCTATAGAATATGTTCATCTAATGGAAGAACCGATTTGGCTATAGAGATACCTCAAGTTAAAGTCTATGTTAAAGAACAGAAGAACCAGTTTAGCATTCTGCAGTATTTCTGTCTGACTCTGTGGGAGTTGAGGGTGAGCCCAGGGGATTCACTTGACATCCTTAGGAATTTATTCTGTTTAAAATGTAGAAATAGAACCATCTTGGGTGGTTTTTGAAGTGCTACGGCTTGAGACCTGGGCCAGGGGCAGTCACATACTAGGACCCCTTCTCTGTCCTAACCTTCTGTCTTTCCCCATGAATATTTCAACCCTGGTGAAACCCCTTAAAGTGATCAGTTGAGTTAAAGTAGAGATGAGAGCAAAAGAGAAAGAGCAGCCTTGTGATGGGGACTATGGAGGGAGATGTTAGGGACTGATTGATATATTCACCTGACTTTTGTTTTTTTCTTTCTTGTCTGTAAAGCTCAGCTGCCTAGGGTCACCTCCTTGTGCCCCCACTGGGTACTTCCGGGAGACAACCCAGTTGTCAGTGCCCACTCACTACTCAGCTCCCCATCCCCAGCAATAGCTGGGGTTCCAGCCACTGCCTCTTTTTCCCCTCCTGACTTTACAACATTGTTTGCTTTATCTTTTTGTCTCCCTTGTTCAAGGGGAACTGGTCAGAACTCTTCCTTGGTCTCTACCATGCTTCCTCATTTTTCTTGAAACTCAGATTTTGGGGCCAGGGATAGAAAATTGTGTTCCAACTCTAATTCCTATAGAGGCCTTAATTTTGTCTGGAGGCAGTACTTCAGAAGGCTCCAGGTGTATCAATTATGTTGCACATGCCTATGTGCTGTCTCTTCAATCACTTGTGTGCACTTGTTTGTGAAGTACAACACAGTGTGCTTTCAGAAGGAGTCTTTTGTATTCCTAGTCTAAAAATATTTGCATGTAAATGTAGGCTATCCAGACATTCTCCTTAAGATCTACATTTTGTATGGGGAGGCATACAGACCTTTGGAATCCATTTGAAAATGAAATTTATACCATTGCACCTTGGGTCCCTGCCCCGTAGCATTGCATTAACATGTGAAGAGGAGAGAATATGACATTGATCAAGGCAAAACATAAATAACCATGTTTCAAAATAAATATTAATTGCATAATAACAGTTTCCAAACTATTAGCCTACTTTACAAAAAAAAAAAAAAAGTTAATTCAACACAAACTTAGAGCTGGCTGTTGCTTATGTGTTGTGCTGCCAGTTGGCAGGCACAACTTTGCGAGGGAATTGGGGGATACGAAGGTTATTGTAGTAGAAGTACACTCGGTCTTTTGTGAGGAGGGTACAAACTGCATCAAACTCGCAAGCCCCTGCTCTTCAGTGTTCCAGAGTGGACACCAGGACACTGAATGCCTTCAGGGGAAGCTGCTTACTTTTCCTAGAAGTACAATGGCCCAGTGCCAAGGCTTGGGGAGGAGCCTTGGGTATGTATCCCCATGAAGGGAATAGTTCTGGGCACATAGAAGTGCTAAGCACTAAGGAGCTGAATCTGGGCAGATGTGTGCTGCCCCTAGTTGGGAAATCCTGGGCCCAGGGGAGGCCATGGCCACACAGAGGCTGGCCTTCTCCAGGAGAAAATGGGCATGCTACCTTGGGCAGGCCACTCCACTGCTTCTGGGCCTGTGTTCTGTCACCTGTAACATGGAGGGAGTGGACTGGGTGACTGTGAAAGCCCCCTCCAGTTCAGAGACAGCACCAGGGTCTCTTCCTTTAAGCTGAGTGTCCCCCAGAAGAAGAAAGACATTTTGCTTGGAAGAGTCGCATTAAACAATGAGACTGGTTCCCTGTCATCACCATCCTTTTACTTCAGGACTCATAAAAGTTGTCTCATTTGCCAAATTAATGTGATGTTGTGTGAAAATACCTTGAAGGAAAATGAGAAAGTGTCTTCTAAGAAGAGAAGCTGAGGCAAGGGTTCATTCTCTTTGGGACACCCTACTGCTTCGACTAATTGGGAGGGAACATTAGGAAGGCCTCAGATGATGTCCCAAATAAAAATAACTTCATGTAGTATTCTGAAAGGAAAGGTATGTGATGAGGGTTTGATTATATCATGTGCCTCCAGTGAGCATCCACATCAGATTTAAGAACCCCAGTTTATGTACTACTTTACACAACAGGAGGCGTTGAGGTATGCGATTCATATTAGACAAAGTTGGATTTATCAATCAGGAAATTCTAAGAAGGACTCTATTTATTATTTTACACCATTATTTTACTTTTAGGTTTTCATCAATTCCTAGACCCATGCCAGCACCAAATGACTGTGTAGGAAAACATGTCTACATGTACTCAGAGCATGCCCAATTTTTATTATTTATTTATTTATCTACGGTATTTATTTAGACCAGGGGTCTCCAAACTACGGCCCGTGGGCCGGATGCGGCCCGCGAGGCCCTCTCATCCGGCCCGTGGAGACCTTTTTATCTGAATAAAATAATATTAAATAAATAATTAAAATCAACATCTATGCTTTGATTCTTTTTTATTTGGACCTCGAGTGTGTAGTCGGCCCCCAAACTGCTGTTTGATAGTTAATGTGGCCCGCGGGCTGAAAAGTTTGGAGACCCCTGATTTAGACAGAGAGAAGGGGCCGGGCCCAGAGCAGTTTCCATAGTTGTATGACATTAGTTTTTCAACATAGTTTCATTCCACACAGGTGGGCGTGGAGCTGCACAGGGCAGGAACTGGGCCGGGGGCCTCCCTTATGGGAGGCACACTCCTGCAAGCTGGAGACCCATCTGGGGGCTTCCTACATGAAAGCTCTTCTGGTAGGAATTGAACTACCGTACCCTCCCCCCCCCCACACACACACACATGGGAAGCACACCACAGTTCAGCATATGGGTCTGGGATAGGCTGGGACCAGGACTTGATCCTCAGACCTTGGAGCTGCAAAGTGAGTGCTCAACCAGCTGAGTCATCTTGGCTTCCCCCTCAATTTTAGAAGTGTAACACTCCATGATCAGAATTCAAGCAAATGTCTGATTGGTTTTTTGAAAACAACTGATTAAACTCCATTCCTATATTTTTGTACGTTTACAGTAACTCTTCTCTGTGTTTAAAAAGTCACTTTTTACAGCTATTTCAAGGGAAACCCTCACATTCTCAGTTAAAGAATAATTTCTAGTCCCTTCCTTCCTTGCCCCCTTTGCCCTAAATACTTGTAGCCCAAATAATGGCTACAGATTTGATTGTCAGGTACTTGTAAGTTAGATCACCAAAGTGCTGACTAGATTTGTTTGAAACAACATCCAGGTTATATGCATGTAGTTTTAATAGAAAATGCTTTATTTCCTTCCAAATACTTCATATCATCTCTGCTTAATTTGACCGTGAAGGTTACTATTGTGAAAGTTCCCTGCCATGTGTTCTTCAATGTGAAAACAGCTTCAGAAGGAGTGTACCCAGAATGACTGTGAAATGCTGCAACTCCTGTACTCCTAAGGTTGTGGTTTTGCTGATAGCCAGTTTCTAACAGTTTTTAGTAAATAAAAATCATTTCCTTATAGTAGAATAATTGATTTTTGATCCATGCCTTAGGGATATTTGGAATGTACTTTAAGAGGACTGTTCTTTGTGGGATTATTTTAGATAACTTTCTCCCTTTGAAACCACAGACTGAAGGGAACCTATTATATGCAGAAATGTTTTGCATATTTCCTCTGGACCCACCCCACCAGCCATCCTTTAATCAACTGGCATCTGGAAGAAGTACATATGATTTTTAAAATAGTATAGATGTCTCATGAAGACCCCCTCCATTTATGGGAAAGGATGTTCGCTTCTTTGCTTTTTTCAGGTAGCATGAGATGGAAAAAATGGTGTGTGTGTCAGAATGGTTATGAAAGTTAATTGCAGGATTTTTTTTTGTTTATGCAATAATAATGTGCCAATATAAATTTCCTGGTTTTATTCATTGTACTATGGTTATATGTCAGTTGTCAAAATTAGAGAAAAATAGGGAAGCTTATACATTAATGATCTATTTTTGTAACTTTTCTGTAAATTTAAAATTCTTTCAAAATAAAATTGAAAAAACACACCTGTTTGTTATACTTGTTTTCAGTCCATCTTGTTTAAGAGTATCAGCTGTTCTGGGTATGGTTTGTCTGATTATCTTACCCACCATATTCCCAAACTTGAAAGCCAAGACTTAACATTTTAAAGACATTTTTATTTCTCTCCCAGCCTATTTTGGGATATTCTTTGCCTGCTATAGTTTAAGAATATGTTTCATATATATATATATAGTCTCCTACAGATCTATCTTAATTTTAGTTTCTGAAGCTTATTCTGTTATTCTTTGATACTCTTCTTTAGTTACCTGAATTATAAAATCCAGTGCTAACTCCACTAGAATTGGGCTAGATGGTAATTGCAGGACTTGTGCGCTGGGTGTTATATAAATAAAACCTCCAGGATCTCAAGGCTGAATGGGGGCTTGGACCTTTTATTTGCACAGACCCTGTAGTTCCAAGAGTACTTGAGGTATTGAGGAGCCTGATATTTAACAAGAAGGAAAGAGGTCAACAGTGGGAAGTAAGAATGGCTGGGTTTTAAGATTACTGGGTGAAGATGGTAATGGGCATGCACAAGTGCCTCCTGGATGTTTCTCCCTCCCAACAGGAGCTGGGGCCTCTGGGGAAGAAGCAATCACCTCCTTGCTGCTTGAGTCACACATTAAGATGCAACTGCTCTGCTGCTGTTTGGCATTTATATGTGTGAAGTGAGGAAAAGAAGGAATGAAAAAGTATCATTATCAAACAAGAATTCAAAAAAAAAATGCTTTCCCAAGAAAGTCGAGTCTCCCTTCAAATTAGGAGTATATACTCATAACTGCTGTGCAACTTGTCTTTGCAATACATCCCCTTCTCCCAACCCACCTCCCAAGAGTGGCAATTCTGGTGTCACCATGACAAACTTATCTGAAGTCATTGTAGTCATTTCCTAATATGACTGTGATGATAGAATTACCATCCATTGCTAGAGATTGACACAAAACCAAAGTTTTACTGAAAAGAAAGCAAGTTTTAAAAATGTTTTAAGAATAATGGACCTGACATCCTTTGCCCACCTTGTTTTTTTTTCCTCTTGTTTTCTCCCCTAGCAGTTTTATATGAGGACAGCATGAACAAAGTGAATGTCTGCTTCTGTTCAATGACTGCTTAATCTGGAATATTGGTCATGGGGCCACATCTTGGATGTTGAAGGTGACAAAATCCACTTGAAGTTGTGACTGTCTGCCTCTGAGCTGAGGAAGTTAACAATAAGCTCTTTTGGGGTGGGGTGGAAAATTAAGAGCCCTCTTCTTTTTTTTTTTTTTAAGATTTATTTTTATTGTTTTTTGACAGAGAGAGAGACATGGACAGAGAGAGACAGAGAGAAGGGGGAGGGCCCAGGGCAGTCTCCATAGTTGACACTAGTTTTCCATATAGTTTTGCTTCACAGGTGGGTGCAGGGCTGTGCAGGGCAGGAACTGGGCCAGGAGCCTCCTGCATAGGCCCCGACAAGAACTGAACTGGGGGCACATCCCAGTTCAGTATATGGGTCCGCCTGGGCTGGGCCCAGGATTCAGTCCTCAGGCTCTGGGGCTATGAAGTGAGCACTTAACCTGCTGAGCCATCCAAGCTTCCCTGCCCTTTTCTGATCTTAATGGAGTCCCATCTTGTGTCTCTGAACCAAAATGGTTCCAATTCCCCTAACCAAATCTGGAGTATTGGATGTTTTGCCTGCCACTTTCCCTTAAAGATCCATGAATTGCCTCTTAAGTAGTTTCCCATGACTGTTGAATCCTTGGTATGAGTGGAGCATGGCTTTGCCTGGAAAGTTTTCTCACTAGAGACTCACTGCTTCCCATCTTGCACACATATATGCTCCTAATGGGTTGGGGTGGGGATGAGGATGGGGGAGGAGGCATGGAAGGAGGATGTATGGTCAGTGCAAACCCACCAGGGACACTTGGAGAACCCTGTGATGTGCATGGCTTATTGATGGTGACTCGGGGCTATGGCATGAAAGGAAGCCTCTGACATTTTGTTTGAATGGCATTCCCCTAACCACTCCCATGCATACCATACTTATCCCACTTAACACCAAATAAAACCGATACAGGTATTGTGAACGTGTAACTTTATTGAAAACAGTGTGCCTTACAAAACCAACAGGCACTGAACTTTTCACTTATTAAATTTATTTAACAGCAATCTGGTGAATTATCCTAATGTGTTATGCACAACTAATGTCTGACATAAAAATACTTTGGAAAAATTGTCAAGACCATACTTTAGAACATGGGACCTGTAAAATAACCACCAACAACAGGGGCCCATGCCATACCTACTGGAGCAAGACCAAATGAAGACCCAGGTTGTGGGGCTGGCACAGGCATTATGGGCTGCCTAGGTGGCAGGGCTGGCCCACATGGTGGGGCTGGCCCATGTGGTGGGGCTGGCCCATGTGGTGGGCCTGGCACACGTGCCGCGGGTGGCCCAGGTGGTGGGGGTGGCCCAGGGGGTAGGAATTGCCCAGGTGGTGGGAATTGCCCAGGTGGCGGGAATTGCCCAGGTGGCAGGAATGGCCCAGGTGGCAGGGGTGCTCCAGGTGGCATCATTGGACCTCTCATCAGAGGAAACATTCTCCATCCATGTTCTAGAATAGGTACAGCAGCATAGGGCCTATTAAAGACTACTCCAGGAGTGGGCACATTTCTGGTCATCTGTGCCCTCTGGTGTCTTCTCCACTTGGCTCTTTGGTTCTGAAACCAAGACTTGAATCAGAGGGGGAAAAAAGGGATTGGGTTAGTATACTGAACAGTTAATGTCACAATAGAAAACACATTGAGATTTTTACACTGTAGCAGGAGAAGTTATTTCCCTACCACTAAAATAGCTTAGGAAAGAAAATAGCACGCGTCCTCCTTCAGCTAACCCTGGATGAGCCACACCTGGTCTAGACCTTGGCACTTTGGTTTCGCTCCGCCCATTTTAGTATTCCTTAGTAGTTTTAGCCAGGTCTTGGATGCAGGTCTGATGAATTGCACTGGGGTCCTGTTATTAACACTCATGTCTGGTAACAGGGTAAATAAATATTGGAACATCAGCTGTCTAGCTGCCCCCACCCTCTTCTCCCCAGGGATAGAGTCACCCAGGTTTGGGGGTGGTGGTGGTGGTGGAGCTGAGCATGGAATAAAGGCGGGCCTGATTAAAGTTCATACTGAGGGAACCACCTCCTATTTGAAAAAGCCCATCTTCAGTCTGAAGTAACTAATCCATGGAGGCACACTGTACTTTTACAGTTTAACTTCAGTGGTGTTTAAGGGATCATCCTTTTCCCGAAACCTTGGAAGAATTAAACAGGTGGTATATAAGGGAGGCTTGATCATGGGGTCTCAGGGATTTCGTGACTTGTCTTGCCGGGAAATTAGAGTTGCTGAAGCTGTGGACACTGCCTTGATATTTTTTTTGCCATTAGTGTTAACGAAAGTTTCATCTAGCTGAATCCAAACCCACTAAACTCTAAATCCCTTTCCCCAGATAAGAAGTCAATGGAGTTTCCATTTTATTTAAGTTCCCAAACTGCAATATCAAGTGAGACAAAGGGCTGCTTCTCTCTGCCAAAAGGCCACCTTTTCTCTCTCCCATTTTGGGGTTTGGGGTCCTTCTGCTGCATAAACATATAGTCTGAAGGATGCCAGTGTAATAGGTTCATTTTTGAAACAATTAAAATATAGCTGTGGTGAAACCTCCCTAAATATAACCAAAGCCCACATCTGCAAATTTTGTTCTGGGTCCACATTCTTTTTTTTTTTGTTGTTGTTTTTTTTTTTTTATCTTTTCACATTTATAGAGAGAAATTATCTTTTTGTCTTCAGTGCATAGTTATTTCTATTTTACTTTTTGACAGATAGAGAGAGAGACAGAGACAGAGACAGTTAGAGAACCGAACTGTGGGAACTCCCCAGTTCAGCACGTGGGTCCTGCCTGGGCCGGAGCCGGGATTCGATCCTCGGTC
>PVKE010024533.1:0-11190 GCA_004027555.1 Craseonycteris thonglongyai | reverse complement strand
TCCACATTCTTAATGTTGGTTTCATGAAACAGGTCCACTATATTTGCAAATGGGGCAAGGCAGTGGCTATTAAGTTTCTTGGGGGATATTCATGCTGCAGAGTTTGAAATATATGAGAGGATTGCTTGTGTGTGTGTGTGTGTGTGTGTGTGTGCGCGCGCGCGCGCATGCATGCATGTGTGTGTCTTCTGGCTCATTTTCTCTTCAGAAATCCATTGAGAGGACTGTGTCTACCCAGGGAGAGGGAAAAGCAACTCAGCAAACCTTGTTTTTCTTTTCCTCTGAATTTACATTGTGAGCCTGAGAAATTGCAGGACTCCTCTTCCTTGAGGCCAGCCTGGTTGTTCGTCCAGCCTGTGACACTAGGATGCCAGCATTCAGTAACCTGATTTGTTGGGCTGTTTTTCTGCACACCCCCAATACATGTGCAGCCTGTTTGTATCACGGCACTCATACATGCATGCACTCTGGGATAAAACTACTAAGCCATCTGAGATATGTGTGTGTATGGTGTGTATATATACATAAATATAGTATATGTGTATATATATATATAGTGTGTATGTATATATATATAGTGTGTGTGTATGTATATATGTGTGTGCATACACACACACATATATATATGTTTTTGTGGGGGGAAAATACTTTTATTGATATAACTATGGTTTTCTATGACCTCAAATAGTCACTTTTTGATTCCATGACCCAAAAACTAGAAATCGCTGCCTGAATAAATGAAAAAATTTTTTTTAAATTAACACAGGTATGTGTCTGGCCTGAAGTGAGAGCACCCTTACAACCATTCTATTTCCAGAAAACCCATCTTTTCAAAATAAGACCACCAAAAAGGAAAAAAAAAATCTTAATGTTAAAAATTCCTCAAGAGTATTCTTACTTCTATATCCAGTAGTTGCAAAGTTGAATTTGCGTGGCATCTGCAATGCATATATTTGAATGTATACCATTCTTCTCTAATTTTTCACTCCTTCTTAGGTTTGTGTAACTTTATTCAAAATCGTTCTCCTTTTTTGGTTTTATTTATAAAATAATTTTCTAAAGCTTGCAAAGTTTTCCCATTGTCTACATAATTATAATATTTTATCAATGTTTTCAGGCTAACATTACATTACATTAAAAAACATTTAATTTTTTTTCTTCCAAAAAATTAAAATTGAAGGCTGCTACTCTCTACACTGCTTTACAAGACGCTTAAGAACAATGCAGGAGGATGGGCACCTGGACTTTTAAGCTACAGCTTCCATTTCAGTTTTAACATACATTAGTTACTCATATACTACGTTCTCTGTGTGAATTACTCCACGCCAATGTCTAAATATGTGCAAATCCACTCACTTAGCAAAGAGCTTATGCCTGGTTTTAAATATTTTAAATAACTTAGTCCAGTTGAACCTTCTTATAACCTAACTCCTAGTGCATGAATTTGAATACTTCCCAAGTGGGACTGAGCCCAACATGATTCCAAACAAAAAAAAATTCCTTTAGGGAAGGCTAACATCCTTCCTAAAGGATACCAGCGTTAGAAGTGGGTGCACTTTATTTATTGAAACATGTGTGTATATGTGTGTGTTTATATAGAGAGATGTGTGCTATTATTTTCCATTTAGGAGATTATATTTCCTCTGGTAATCAGCAATTTTCAAAGGCTTGAACTTCCTTATCCCATTTTCTAACCCCGAAAGCACCCATTGTTCAGAACTTATTTGCTAAAATGGAAAAGACCAAAAAAAAAAAAAAATCAATTTGAGAATGTTCAGGACAAAATCTAAAGCAGGTTTTGAATGGTTGTCCTGCCAATTGTTCTTTTTAAGATTTACTGACCTGCACTCTGGCTTCAGTCATATTCAGGCATCTCGCAATCTGCTCTCTGAAGGGGAAAACATTGCAAATGTTCAGTATTTGGAGTTATGGAGAGAAATGAAATATATCACGCACATTGTTTCTAACCTCCCCGCACCCCATACTCAGTGCAGTTTTCTGCAAAATACACCTTGAGGCTTGCTTTAGGGAGAGTTTTCCCATAGACAACTTAGCTGTGAAATAAGATAGAAAAAGGAAATATGCGTGAAAATTCCTGGTAGTGTGTCTGTTAATTGAATATGACTCAATTGCTCTTTTTTCAGAACATTAGAAAACCCTGGAAATCTTTTCTTAGGAGGTCCCTCCGTGAAAATAAATAAAATGCCCAAACACCCTTAAAGTGGTATTTGGAGCCAGGGTGTTTGTATTTATTGTAAAACGGAGAGGTGAACTCTGAAGGAGAACCTCCAAACCACGACGGCCAAGCGCTCAAGGGGAAAGAAATTCTTTGTTGCTTTGTCGGGCGAAGGCTGAATATAGCAGAACCTGAAAGGGCGCCCCTAAGCCTCACACCATCTCGTCCTGGCCCCCCATTCCTGCCTGGCGGGAACAGGACTGCCCCTAAGCACTCCGAGGAAGGCAAGCGGAGCGAAGGGATCGCAGGTTTTTAAAAGCGCAAAACTCTGCCGCCCGGAAACTGCGCGGCATGGTGGCGGGGCCGAGATCGGCTGGGGTGAGAGGCAAGTGGGACGGGCGCGAAAAAAAACAACAAACCTGAGTCATCACGGCATTTTAATGCGATATGCAAAATGTAAAACTTAATGGAAAAAATCCATGGCAAACAAATCAACATTTTAAATAAAAGCAGGATCCATTTGATCCTGCCGTCCTACTTCACCCTCGTGCCGCCCGTTTCACAACCACGCCAGCGCTGTCGACCTCGCACCAGCCCCAGGGAGCAGGGTGAACCGCAGCGGCCTTGAGCCCTCCAAGTGGCTCTTGGCTTAGGAGCGGAGGGAAAGGTCCTGGGGAAAAGTTTCAGACGCCCCGGAATGAGCCAGAGCCCCCCGGAGAATTGGGCGCCCGAGCAAAGCTACGTACCGTTGGAACAAGTCAGGATATTGACAGCGTTGGAAAAAGTTCTCCAGCTCCTGCAACTGCAGCTGGGTTAGATGGTTGCGGGGGCCGCGCGTCCTCCTGCCCGCGGCCCGTGGCCCCTCCACCTGCAGAGGGGCCAGCTCCACCTGCTGCTGCGGGTACCCCTGGCCGCCATTGCCGCCATCATTGCCATCGCCGCCACTACCCGCACGGGGTTCGACGTGCACGGGCCAGGCCCCTCCTTCGCCAGGGTAGCCGGCTGCAGGCTCGGCCGCGTCTGCAGCCTCTGCTCCCACCTCCGTTTTGATCCATGTAGCCTCACCCGCCTCCGCTAAAAACACCGAGGTCCAGGTAGGCCGCGTATCTGGGGGAGGGAAGCAAAGGGGAGAGACCCGGTGCTGGCGCCCACGCTGGTGGGCTGGAGGGGGGTGGGAAGGGGCTGCAAGGGAAGAGCAGCGGCGACCACCGAGCAGCCTCCCATCCGCCCGCCCTGCCCAGGGAAATTCTCCCGGAGTCCGCCACCCTCCCTGGCCCCGTCCAGGCACTCACCAAGTAGTTCTCCGTCCACGTCGACTCCCAGGTTGCGGTAGCCGGCGTCGTTGTAGCTGTACCTGGGATGAGATCCCATGTCTGTGCTGGTGTTCGTAGCAATCCTCAGGTCGGAACTCGAGCTGGGGCCCAAGGCACTGCAAGGTGCTCTCTTGGCGACGGGACAGCTTCTGGCGCCGCGTGCGGGAATGGTGCGCTTATATAGAGGTACGTTGCCTTCCGCAAATTCAAAGAGTTCGCGCTCCTGGCCGTTAGACGCCCTCTACCCTCAGGCACACTCCCTCTCGTGGTGCTTGTGGATCCGGATGGGGGCGTGCTCATAGCCAGGGGGCTTAAGGAAAATAGGGTGGCGCCTGTGTATGCGAGTGGCGCTGGGAGTGAGCATGTTTATTAGGGAATAGTGACTCCAATTTGCAGTTTAACTTGCTACTCCCAACTTGGAGCAAGTGTTTGGTCGGAGGAAGGGGCTTGCTGGACTGTGAAAGCCGCGCTGGGGACTTGGGGGAGGGGGACAAGACTTCACATTAGCTCCTGGGGCTAGTGAAGGAGTGTTTGTGGAATATTCCTCTGCCCAACGCAGGAGGTTCTGCATTGCGCGAATGGCGTGGCGACTGTCCCTTTCTTTCCCAGAGGAAAAGACAGAGGTAGTGTAGTGGCAGGGGAAAGTGCAGAGCGCTCAGCAAACCTAGCACGCCAAAACGCAGTTGTTCGTGGCCCCTGAGTGAGACTCGCCTCCTAGAAGTTGGTGACTAATGGTTAGGACGGACTGGTTCCATTTCATTCGCGCGCATCTGCGTATCGGGCTAGCGGTTAGGACGAAATGATTAGTTTGGAGGCTAGTCGCACAGGGTTTTTGAAATTAGTTCCTGCGCATTCCGGGAGACGGAATTTGTGGATGGGTTTGCAGAGTAGTCCAGAGTCTCAGATGCATGCTGCAAGAAACCTCTCGCGCCTCTTGAAGAGAAAGCTCCAAGGACTTCAGATTTTTAGTAATGAACCCACGTCAGAGTACAAGTGTAGAACCCTCCACAAATGCTTAGTGCATTCAAGAACGCATATGATGCACTGGGCCCCTTTCCTTCAGTTCCTGGAGTATGCGACATTTGCTGTGCTGGATTGTTGCGCTTCTTAATGCCCGGCGCTCTGCCCGCACCTAATACGTGCCTTATTCCCGAGTCAGAACTCCAGCCAGCGCCTAAAGCGCGCACATTATTCCCGGGCCTGGAGTGTAGCAAGCGCCTAACGCGCCTTATTTCCGACTCACAACGCTAGCCGCGCTTAAAGCGCGCATTATTCCTGGGCCTGAACTGTATAGCAAGTGCCCAATGTATCGAGTCAGAACTCTAACCAGCGCCTAACGCGCGTTTTACTCCGGAGTCAGAACTCCAGCGCGCTTAAAGCGCGCCTTATTCCCGAGTCAGAGCTTTAGCCAGCGCCTAAAGCGCGCCTGAACTGGAGTAAGCACCTAAAGCCATCTTTATTCCCTCTCCTGTACAGTAGCAGGCACTTAAAGTTCGCCTTTTTCCGGGGCCAGTACAGTAGTAGAATTGGGAAGAGTTCCGGCTTCTCCACTACCACGTCTTTCTCTCTCCCTCCCATTTTATAGAATTATATCTTCCTGAGCCCTTTTTCTTTTCCCACTGATGTATTAAATTAAAAACAAAAACAAAAACAAAACCTCCAGGCTACGATGGATGGCTATGGTTCTTACTCCAAGATATGTTTACGGGGGCTCCAGGACATGTTAATGTCCTTCATATTACAAAGAAGAACTTCCAATAATGGGCCTTTGGCTTCGCAGTATAAGTAATTTATCTTTTATCTTTTAAACCACCGTTATCATTCCTAATATTTTACACACACACACGCACACGGACACCGATTTTCAGGGAAGCCCAGCAACTTGCCCATGGTCATACGAACGAGTTTGACTACAAAATCCGTGCAAGTTTCACCATATTATTGCTGTCTTTATTTCAAAGGAGTAACTAGTGGTGAGGTTTCAGGCAGGGGCCAGGAGAGGGAGGGTATTTGGGAGAAGAAGGCCCTGGGGCAGTCTTTAATAGCCCTGAGTGTCCAGGTCTCCTCCCTTGCCCCAGGATTTCCGCCGAGCCTCTCTAAGCCAGAGGTTTGCAATTTAGGAGTGCTGAGTTTCCCAGCTTATCTTTTCATTTTCTCTCAAAGCTCAGGGAACACTAACAGGAGCAGGGTGTTACATGCATTGGCTGCTGGGCTGGTTCTTTGAGGACACAGTAATGAGTTAGGGCCACATTAGGGCTTTTGTGGACTCAAGGCATTTTTTTTTTTTTGCCTTTGTGGGCCCTTTACTCCATAATTAAAAAAATTATATTTACAACTGTGTTGGTATTAAATATAATGTGGACTGGATCATATGAATTTTTTTTATTTCAAAAGAAATTAAAACATTTTCATGGGCTCCTAAAAGTCGTGGTTCCTGTGACTACTGTGCCTAATGGAGAAAAGTCCCCCTGCCACATGTTTCCAGAGGGTGGCGGGTAGGAAATCAGCTAATGGATGGCTGAATGACCAATTAACTTTTCTTTTTTCTGCTTAACCTTTTCTTCCAATTCACTTTCAAAAAGCTATCGAGGGATGGCAACCCAATAGCTCCTCTGTGATTTTAATCAAGATAGTCCCTCCTCCAGCCGGCTCTTGCTGAGTTCTTCGGCATCTCTCTCCTTTGGCTAGATACCTTGTGAACTATTTTGGCCTGGGCTGAGTTATTATTACACAAGAGATTCATACAGGTTTTAAGCATGGGATGCTGCAGCCAGCTATTAAGAGTACATTGGTAACAGCTCAGGTGTGTTCTGTCACATATTAGATTTCCATGATTTATTTGCTGTTTTCTAAACCTTAGTCAGCAATGTACTTCTTGGAAGTTTTGCCAAACATGGGTACCAGCCATGGTAGTCTTTAGTTCACATGTTTACCTAAATTTATCCACATTTTCAAAACCTTAAATTCGTAGTTGAACCTCATCCTGGTGAAAAATAGCTAGGAATTCAAGGTTTGATATACAATATGCCAGATTTATGTGAGGTACAGTGCGGCAACAATTGACAGCAGGGACCTAAAGCCTGAGTGCTGGTGTCTAAATCCTAGTTTACCTTGTTACTAGCCCCCTGGCTGATCTGGTGAGTTGCTTATTCTCCCGGTGCCTTAGTTTTCTCATCTTTAAAATATGAATAATTAACAGTACCTACTTCATGGGGTTGTTGTGAGGATTCATTGAAATAATCACAGAAACTAACACTTAGCTAATTCTTACTATGTGGCAAGCATTGTTCATAGTGCTTTATTTTTTTAATTAAAAAAATTTACTTCTCAATTACCATTGACATACATTATATTAGTTTCACTTGTACAAAACAACAGTGATTAGACATTTACATACTTCACAAAGTGATAACCCTAATAAGTCTGCTATCCATCTGACACTGTACATAGTTATTACAGTATTATTGACTATATTCCCTAGGCTGTACTTTATATCCCTGTGACTGTTTTTTTTTTCCAATTATTGTTGACTTCCAATATTGTTTTATATTATAAGTTTCAGTTGTACAGCATAGTGGTTAGACATTTATAGTTTATGAAGTGTTCCTCCTGATAAGTTGAGTACCCACCTGACACTACATAATTTTTACAATATTCTTCATACTGTACTTTACTTCTTGTGAAAATTTTGTAATTATCGATTTGTACTTCTTAATCGTTTCACCTTTCTCACTCAACCTCCAGCCCCCCTTTTGTCTAGTAACCATCAGATTGTTCTATGTATCTATGAATCTATTTCTGCATTGTTTATTCATTTATTCTGTTCTTTAGGTTTCACATGTGAGATCACATGATATTTGTCTGTCTCAGTCTGACTTATTTCACTTAGCATAATACCCTCTAGGTCCATCCATATTGTCGCAAATGCATAGTGCTTTCTTTATATTAAGACATTCAATCCTGATAACAACCATTTGGAGGTAGATACTGCTATTATCCCCATTTTACAGATGATGTTATTGAGTCACAGAGAGGTTAAGTGATTTGCCTATAGGCACCCAGCTGGTTGGTAAGAGTTGGACCTAGGATTTGAACCTTTTTAGAATGATGCTTTGTAGAGAGAACGTGCTCAATTATGGTGGCTATTATGATTTTTAAAATAAGTATACTACTCTGTCACTTCCAGTATATTCATAATGTTGTGCAAACATCACTATTATCTGATTCCAGAACATTTTTTATCACCCTATAAAGAAAGTCTATACCTATTAGCAGTATTTCGCAGTCCCCACTCCCTATATGCCCTGGTAAATACGAATGTATTTTTTATTTCTGTGGAATTAAGTATTTGGATATCTCAAACAAATGGAATCATGCAATATGTGACCATTTTTGTCTGACTTTTTTCATTAGCATTGTGTTTTTGAGGTTCATCCATGTTATAGCATGTGTCAGTACTTCATTCCTTTACTTGGCTGAACACTATTTCATTGTACAGATATACCCTGTTTCGTTTATCCATTTATCAGCTGATGGACATTTGAGTTATTTCTACCTTTTGGTGAGTAGTGCTGCTTTGATTGCTATGAACATTTGTGCACAATTTTTTAAAAATATCTGTTTCAATTTTCTTGGGTATATACTTAGGAGTGGAGTTACTGGATCTTATGGTAATTCTATGTTTTACTTTTTGAAAACCACAAAACTGTTTTACACAGCACCTATTACCATTTTACATTCCCACCAGCAATGTATGAGGGTTCCAGTTTAGCCACATCCTTGACACTTGCTATTTTTTTTAACCTAATGTGAAGTGGTATCACTGTGGTATTGATTTGTATTTTTTTAATGACCAATGATGTTGAGCATCTTGTAATTTACTCATTTTTCATGTGTATATTTTCTTTCAAGAAATGTTTATTCAAGTCTTTTGCCCATTTATTAATTTGGTGTTTGTCTTTTTGTTGTAGAGCTGTAAGATTTCTTTATATATTCTGAATACTAGACTCTTTATGATTTGCCAATATTTTCTTCCATTCTATAAGTTTTCTTTTCACTTTCTTTTTTTTTATGGTTAATTATATTGTTTTTGACAGAGACAGAAAGAGAGACAGAGAGAAGGGGGAGGGCCCAGAGCAGTCTCCATAGTTGTTATGTCTGTCATCAGTTTTTGACATGGTTTCATTCCACACTGGTGGGTGGGGGCCATAGAGGACAGGAACTGCACTGGGGCTAACATGGGAGGCATGTTCCCTCGAGCCAGGAGCTGAAGCAGTGGGCAAGAACCAAACTGGGGGCCTCCCACATGGGAAACACACCCCATTTCAGCACACAGGTCCACATGGGCCTGGGCTGGGATTCGATCCTCTGTCTCTGGAGCTGCAAAGTGAGCACTCAACCTGCTGAACCATCCCGCCTTTCCCCACTTCATACATTTCTTAGTGTTTTCAAAGCAATACCAATAGTGGGCATTCAGTAAGAATTTGTTGATTGGTTGGCAAATATGGAGAATATGAGTGAAGGTGGTGAGCCTTGCCCAAGGCCAAGACTTTGCAGACTTTTACTAGCTCAGCTTGTCCAGTGTTGCCTCTACCCTCTCCTTTTCCTCCCACTGCTATTGTTCTTTTCCTCCCTACCATATGTGTGTGAATGTGAGTGTGCATGTAAGATTGCATGTGTATTCCAACTCAGTGTCAAGTACTGTGTATAAGGGCCACCGAGATGGCCAAGACATGGAGAGAACAAAAATATATGAGATTTTAATATAAAGTGGAACAAGGCAAGTGCCACAAGAGAGGAGCGAAGCAATCTATGGCATTTCAAAAGGGGGAGAGGACACATTCAGGACAAATCTGGAAACATATGGAAGAGATGACATTTAGATGAATCTTGAAATATTGTTATGAGCTGTCTTTTACTTTTAAAAAATAAATACTGCTTCCCTTCTAATTACAAAAGTAATGAATTCTGTGATAAATTTGGAAAGCATAAAGAAGTCAAACATAATATTAAAAAAGCTCACCCATATCTTTGTCTATCATTCAGGGATGATAAGGACAATTTTTGTTTTTTCTATATTTTTTACAAGCACTAAATTCCATTTAGCTATCTGATATTCTATCTTACCTGTCTAACATTATATCACAAGTATTTCCTACACTTTAAAAAAATTTAAAGCTTTGGATAAATGATTACCTAATAGTCTGTTATTTACTCAATCATTCTTTCATTCAATTATTCCACCAATATTTATTGCTAACTATATATACGATTTTATTTCAGTATCAATCAAACAAATTTGGATGCTCAATAAATATTTGTTGGATGAATGAATTAATGAATAAGTTTCAGGCACTATGTAATAGTTCTCTTAACCATTTTCTCTAATATTAAGCATTTAAGATTTTTCCCTTCTATTTTACAACCAGTGCATTTTTGTGCATGAATTACTCATGGGAAGAATTTTAATGGGTAAAGTTCAGAGATGGGGGAGAGAGTCTAGGTAGATAGCTTGAAATGAAGATGACACAGAAAGGGCATATTTGTGGGCTGGCAAATAGTTCAGTTTGGCTGCCGATATGGGAGCCAGGGCTGAAAAGTGATAATAATTCTTCACATTTGCCTAACAGGTCCTAATTTAGAGTCCTTTCATGAACATTAATTTATATAATCCTTACAATATTAATATTTCCACTTTATAAATGAGAAAAATGAGAATTTGAGGGATGCTGGAATAGCTCAGCAGGTGAGTGCTTGCCTTGCAACTGCAAGGTCCAGGGTTCAATTCCTGGCCCCTGGCCTGTGCAAACCTATTTGCTTAACGGCAGTGCAACTGGTAACTGTTGTGATAGCTCAGCAGCAAAGGTTCTGGCCTCCCATGAGGGAGGCCCCTGGTTTGGTTCTTGCCCCTCAAGGCCCCACATCCACCCGGGTTGAATGAAACCATGTTACAACTGATGTACAAATATGGAGACTGCTCTGGGCCCTGACCTCACCTCTCTCTCTCTTTCTTCTTTTTCTCTCAAACAATAAAAAAAAAATCTTTAAAACAATTAAAAAATACTTTAGAGAGTATGAGTTGTCCAAATTTGCACAGTTAGTAAGTGGTGGAATTGAATTGGGTTTTGAAATATATGTTTAAGAGTTTGGGTTTTGAGAGCAATGAGGGGTCATTGAGGGTATTATCAGTAGTACTAAAATAGTTGCCATAGCAATAGTAATTAACATAACTTTTTGTTCTGAAATAGCCTGACACTGGAGAAGTTGCAAATAGTTGCGAATTGTAGTACAGACTGTCTCCTTGTACATTTCAACCAGCTTTTCCTTATAGTAATAGTTCACATAACCACAGTACTTGTCAAAACCAGGAGATGGATATTTGCACAATACTGAATCAGGGTTTCTTGGCATTTTTGTCATTTTGAACTGAATCATTCTTTGTTTTGGGGAGCTGTCCTAGCCCTGTATTGTGTGATATTCAGCAGCATCCCTGACCTCTACTCACTAGATGGCAGCATCATTCCCTCAGTTTTCACAACTAAAAATATTTCCAGACATTGCCAAATGCCCCCTTGCTGGGATGGAGCACTGCCTATGGTGGAGAACCACTGCATTGCATTAATTCAAGTACACAGCCTAAGTGGATTCAGTGTGTGTGTGTGTGTGTGTGTAGTTCTGTGCCATTTTATCACTTGTATAGAT
>PVKE010024532.1:0-23737 GCA_004027555.1 Craseonycteris thonglongyai | reverse complement strand
CCTAGAGCCCTGAGATGACTACAGCCTGTGAGAGGCCCTAAACCAGAGGCACCCAGCTGAGCTGCACCCAGAAAAACTGTGAGATAAGTGCTAAGTTTGGAGTAATTTGATTCACAGCCATAGATAACTGATACACTGAACACAAACATGGCACTGTGCAATGGACTCAACACAAAGGCTTCTCCAACTTTGTGGTGAGGCGTAGAGGAATAAAAACTTTTGACAGTGGAAAAAAAAAATCAGTTACACACATTAAGAAACACATACCATGTTTTCATTTGTTTTGTGACAAAAGGCTGCAAATTCATCAAGATAGAAAAAATACAGCAAAGAATTCTATGAGTTGTGGCAGGGTGTAAAGAGGAGTCACCAGTTCCCAGGACCAGGACCCAGAGCCCACCTGGTTCTGAGTCCCCAAGTAGGGGCAACACCCTCAACCGGAAGTGCAGCAGATGGTATTAGATGTGTGTCTACAGGGCTAGGAAACATCACCAACAGAATCGGCATCCTCCTGTCTTGATATCCAGGACAGGCATTAACACCTCTCTAATATTTGCTAATCACTTTACCAAAGATAAATGGAACTTCAGTCCCTAGTAGAAACTCTGCAAACCTTTTTTAGGTATGAGCTTATTTATGTCTACCATAATCCTCCTATTATGGGTAGGAGTACTGGTTTTCCATTCTGTGTGGTATAATGAAGTTTCCTATTAAAAATAAATCTACCTCAATTACAAAATATAATGTTGATTCACTTGAAAATATTGGTGAAGAAAGGTTGGGAGTGCGGAGGGGCAGTGTACAGGGTGGTCATTAAATTCGCACAATGGGGAATTATCGGAGAAGTCGGAATACTAGTGCACACAGACTGTGTGTGTTATTATTAGTATATGTGCCAAATTTCAGCCTACTTGCTTCCACATTCTTTCAGATATCACCAAAGAAGCACATCAAATACGAAGAAATCCCCAAGTATGGATAAAATTGGATTTTGTGCCATCTTTTAAGTTCCTCACAAAACAAAACACCTCTAATCATTGCGGAAGAATTAGCAGTTTAAGGAAACTATTGTCCTTGAAAATCCGTGGTTTATAAGTGGTAGAGCATTTTCAAAGAAGGCAGAGTGTCAACTGAACACAACCTCCATACAGGACGTCCTACTGAGGCCACTTCCTCAGACATTGTCAAAAAACTTTAAAAACTTGAAAAAGTTGAAGTGAAGGAGGCCAGACTGAATAAAAAGCAGCTTGCAGAAGTGGCTAGAGTATGACCCACAACCATGTTCAATATTCTCCTAAGGATGTCAAAAGTCAGTGCAAGATGGGTATACCGAGAATGTTCACACCCAATCAAAAACAACAGCACCCTCGAGTGTTCTCAACAGTTTTTGGACCTCTGCAGACAAGAAAGATGAAGTTTTAAATTGGATAGTGAGTGGAGATAAAACATGGGTTCATCACTATAAGCCTGAGTCAAAGCAGGAGTCTATGCAGTGACATGAAAAGGGTACACCACCCATTAAGAATTTCAAGGTATCCCAATCCACTGGAAAATGAACGTTACTATTTTTTGGAATATGAAGGGTATCCTGCTGATCAATTACAAGGAAAAGGGTGTCACAATAACTGTAGAGTACTATTCCTGTCTGTTGGAACAGTTAAAAGAATCCATGAAGTAAAACAGAAAAATGGACCAAAAATGTGCTGCTCTTGCATGACAACGTGCCCATGCAGAAGAGCACTGTTGTGTTGGCCATGCTTCACGACTGTGGCTTCCAAAAGTTAAACCACACTCCTTACTGTCCAGACCTGGCTCTTTCTAATACTTTTTTGTTCCCAAATATAAAAAAAAAACAAAACAGGTTAAAGGAAAGAAATTTACAGATGACGGAGGTTAAAGATGCAATGTCAGCATGTTTTGAGGGCAAAACCAAGATATTTTCTATTGAGGGTATAAATAAATTCATTGAAAGATCTCAAAAGTATTGTAAGAGTGGATACATTAAAAAGAAAAAGTAAGTTTTTTCTTACCTTTCTTTCCCTTCATTCAGCAAATTTCTTGACCACCCCAAGTAAAAACATAAAAGTAGTGGTTTATGAAGAAAGGGATCATTAAGATTGGATATAATACAAGTAGAATATGGTAACATCCAAAAGACCCTCCCCACTTAAGGAAGGAGATCATAAAGAGAAAAGTGAAGTAAAGGTTATGAAAGGGGTTTTACAACATGACATGACTCTAAAATCAAATGGTGGAAAACTGGTCAAGTACTTATTCTAGGTTGGGAAAAGTTACCTACCTATAAATGTCAAAATATAACATTCGCAGATGTGGTGGTCACTCATCTTGGTCTATTTTCATTGCATAGTCTAATGCCGATACCAAGACTATGTAGACCAAAGGATCAGTTATGAAGAAAACCAACTCCATGTTAGTCATTTGCTCATGTGCCCTTTTGAGGGGCAAGCATCAGGAGGTAGTCACAACATAATCTGCACAGAAAAACCCATCCAGTATAGAAATCCTCTCAGCTCCTTTCAGTTTGACCTTTCAAAATGTTTTGTGTCCCAACAGGCCCAGACATACAATTTCTTCCAAAATACCGAAGCATATGAGATCAACATTGTCAAACTAGGAATCTCCCCAAGTCCGCAGGAGACAGGAATTATGAATCTCAGGATCACAATTCAAGCCAATTTGCAGACCACTGCCTACACACATCTACCAACCTAATTACTCAATTTATCCTCTGAAAGTTCTCTAGGCCTAGTTATATTTCATTTTGCAAGCTCATCCAACTGAGGAAACCACATTAAACCAAACCCTGGTTTAAAAAAAGGGGGTCTTTATATATCATTTAAACTACTTCAAATTCACCCTACCCAATCTGCTTCTTGCAAATATTTCCCAATGTCTTGAACACCCCCACCCCTAACCCCCAGGTCCCAACTGGCACACTGGATCTTGTCCCAAGATCATTCATACTGGCATGTTCTCCAGGTCCTTTGCTGGCCTCCCATCAAAACATACCACCTACTCCAATCTTCACTCCAGGACTGTATCCAAACACTACAGGCTATTTTTCCAAATATTTAACCACCATCTGAAATTCTATATGTACATTTATGTTCTGCTTTCCTCCTATTCCCAGGAGAGGAACGTTTTCTTATTCCCTACTATGTCCTTAATGTTAGAGCTAAACCTGGCACATGGTGGGCACTCAAATGTATGTTGACTAAGTTAATAAATGAATGAATGAATGCATAACTTTTTGATTACTGACAGGAGAGAAATGACTAAATTTTCAGTTAATATCAGCTTAAGAAGATGGGACAGTTAGAGGACTAAAAACAAGCACATTTACTCTTACCAGCTAGTACTGTCCAGTCTTTCTCAAGCAGAAAATGCAGGTACCCCAAAGTGAGGGGGTAACCTGTACTACAGCATTCCATCACCAGGATTACCAGCCTGACAAATGCTGCAAAATTAAGCTTTAGGTATGAAGAGTTATAGCTCAATTGACTCCATAATGATGTGCATAGCCCAACTGTATTTTACCAAGTACTGAAGGAGCTTAATGTTTGTCCCTTAAAAAAACATTAAAGGTTTTAAAATTAAAGCTATCTAGTACAAACCCTCTACCTTATCACCCCAACTAGAAAAGGGGACTGAATGGGATTCTTTAAAAGTACCTTGTCGGGGAAGTTGGGATGGCTCAGTGGGTTAGGCGCTCACTTTGCAGCCCCAGGGACCGAGGATCGAATCCCGGCCCCGGCCGTGCTGACCCATATGCTGAACTGGGGAGTGCCCCCAGTTGTTCTCACTGGGGCAAGACCCTGATCCAGTTCCTGCCCTGTGCAGCCTCGCGCCCACCTGTGGAATGAAACTATGTGGAAAAACCGATGATGTGCAACTATGGAGACTGTTCTGGGCCCTCCCCCTTCTCTATGTCTCTGTCTCTGTATCTCTCTGTCAAAAACAATAAATCTTAAAAAAAAAAAAAAGAAAAAAAGTTCCTTGTCTGGAACACTGTAGATGCCATTTGGCTGATTCTTAATTTGCTGATCAGGTTACTAAGCCCCTAAAAGGTAAAGTGACTTGTCCAAAGTCATCTAGAAAGCTGATGTTCTATCAGTCAAGCATAAATGCATATTCTGGCTGCAGATCTTAAAAAAGATTGAAAGAGCCTAAAGCCTGGACTCTTGACAGGGAAATGAGAGACAAGTCCAAATTTCAGTGGAAAACAATGGTATCAAATGCAAATAACCAATCTGTACTGACTTCAACCCTTATATGTAATTTATACAATTAATAAAATAACTCTAGCTCCTGGCCCAGAAGTAAGTTGTCTAATAAGAGCTACAATTAAAAACCAGTATTCTCCAGGGATGCTCAGAGGGAGCCACTAGGCCAGCCAGTTATGCAAGCTTTCTACACCTCCAATATCCGTTCTCCATACCCAGGAGAATCTGATCCCAAGACACTGGACAGTGTTGCCTGAAGACTGGTGGTGGCCAAAACTGGTGTGCCTCAGTGGCCTACGTCACTCACAGATATGATACATTACAAAAATCCACTGCCTTCATTGTTCCTCATATGCGCTGCACTCACACCTACATCCAAAGTCCTTTGTTCAGCTATGTTCTCCACTCGACCATCCCAATCTCCTCAGAATGTTCAGTCTCGGTTCTATGACGTGGCTAGCATTTAATGAGCAAACAGTGACTATATATGAGTCCCTACACTTGTCACATGTCCTCATTTGATTCTTCCAGCAGCAGTAGTAGTATGGTAGTGATTACAAAAAGCACTTTTGAATGGTTCAAAATGGCTGATTCAACTCTTTTGTCCACTACTTTCTATGTGCTTTTAAGAAGTGAGCTAACTTACAGCCTCAACTTACCCATTTATAAAATAGGTGTAGAAATACCTAATGCATTTGGGTTGCAATGGAAATTATATGAAAAGCACTTTTAACAGTGCTTAGCACATATGCAATAGTTGTTAGCTATTAATCATATATATATACATATATATATGTATACATATGTACATATATACACACACACACACATTTTTTTTTTTAAGATTTTATTGTTTGGCAGGAAAGAGTAGGCCAAGAGCAATCTCCATAGGCGTACATCACTAGTTTTGACACATTTGCATTCCACCAGTGAATGTAGGGCTGCACAGGGTGGAAACTGAACCAAGGGCTTCCCACATTAGAAGCACACCACAGGCAGAAACTGTACTGGGGGACTACCACATGGGAAGTATGACCCAGTTCAGCTTATGGGCCGCACAGGCGTGGGCCAGGATTCAATCCTCGGACCCCGTGGCTGCAAGGCAAGTACTCAACAGGAGCCATCCCAGCATCCCTAATCCCATATTTTTTAAAAGATTTATTTTTTTTTAAAGTTGTATTTTATTGTTTTAGGCAGAGACAGAGACAGAGAAACAGAGAGAGGGGGGAGGGCCAATTACAGTCTCCATAGTTGTACATCATCAGTTTTTGACATGGTTTCATTCCATATAGGTGGGCAGAGGCCGTGCAGGGTGGGAGCTGGGCTTGGGGCCGCCCCCATGGGAAGCACACCCCAGTTCAGCATATGGGTCAGCACGGGCCAGGACGAGGGTTCGATCATCAGTCCCCAGGGCTGCAAAGCGAGAGTTCAACCTGCTGAGCCATCCTAGCTTCCCCAAAAAGATTTATTTTATTGTTTGAGAGAAGGTGAGAGAGAGAGAGACAGAGAGAGAGAGAAAGAGAGAGAGAGAGAGAGAAGGGAGGGCCCAGAGTAGTCTCCATAGTTGTACATCATTAGTTGTGACATGGTTTCATTCCACACAGGTGGATGTAGGATGATGCAGTGTGGGAACCGAACCAGGAGCCTTCCACATTGGAGGTGAGAACCTTCATAGCCAGTGGCTATCAGTTGCACTGCAGTTCAGCATACAGGTTTGCAAGGGATTGCGGGGAGGGGAGGATTCATTCCCCATACCTTGCAGTTGCAAGGCAAGTGCTCAACCTGTTGAGCTATCCCAGCATCCCCACTATTAATCCCATTTTATCAACAAAAAACTGAGGTAGTTTCTGACATGCCCATGATCACATAGCTAAGTGACAAGAACCAAAATTCAAACTCAAGAAGCCTTATTTTAAAGCCTAAATCCTTCATCATTCTCTCTGTGTCAAGTCAGTTTTCAAATCAAACAAATCCTAACTCCAGAAAGTTTTCTCTAATTATTGGAACTGTCTTATCCTCTCCTTCCTGACTCATCACTACCCTAGCATTGCTTATTAACTACAATTAGTTCACTGAGGTACGTAGGTCCTGCATCCCCAGACTGTAAATTCCTCAGGTCAGCCCAAGGGCTCAGCTACCTAAACACAGTATTTCCAGCACTGGAGACACAGTATTTTAAATGATTTAGACCTAGTTTTAAAGTCATTTAAGAACTTTATGTCCTAGGAAACCCTAGATTCTACCCTTTGTGACCGTTTCAAAGGTACCTATAGATTTTAGGTCAATATAAATTTTCCACCTGACATCCATTGTATCTTCTCTATTACCCAAACTCCTATTACATAGCATACTAGTGTCTATAAATCTAGGAATTTATATTCATCATAATGTCAGCCATCTCATGTTATACTTAGCTTACTTGGCTCAACAAAACAAAATGACCAGAGAACAGTCTGTGCATAGACTTTGATAAAAGTTTAACTGATGGCATAACTAGAAAAGTGGCTTACCCATACAGGGTGATCACTCAGTGATAGTCCTGCTGACCTATAGTACAAGGGATGGGGCCCCAGGCCAACTCCAGGCAGAATTTGAAACAAGGAGGGAATCTATGTCAGAGGTGTCCAAACTTTCGGCTTGTCTGGGCCACAATGGAAAATTATTATACACATACAATACACTAACATTAACGACCGGTGATGAGCTAAAAAAAAAAAAAAATCTAATCTTTAAGGAAGTTTACAAATTTGTGTTGGGTCGCATTCAAAGCCGTCCTAGGCCTATGTGGCCTCTGGGCCACAGGTTAGACAAGCTTGCTCTGCATGGTCTTATTCCAGGACTAAACCATCTAAAACTTCTCCAATGAATAAAGGACAAGTTGTAGAGCTCATAGATGAAGTGCTAAAATATAAAGAATACTGGGAGCCCATATTCCCCACTTTTTCACAAAACACATTTTAAATGTCCTCCCGTTCATTTAATGCAACAGACTCCAAGTTACAGGATCCTTGACATCAGAAAAGCACAAGAAGCAAAGTATGAGGAGTGGGCTATAGCATTAACAGGTAGCATAATTTAAGGGGGGAGGGAATTTTAAAACAATCTGCAAGGAAGAGGAAAATGACAGATGGTTTACCTTTGTAGCTCCTTCTACCTTAAACAGTAAGACTGAGGACAGAAGCAGCAAGGGCATCTGGACTAAAAGATTTCAGGCAGTTATAGAGTTGTCATCTAGGCCAAACCACTCTGAAGAACCTGTGCTGCAATAGAAAACATCAACACTGGCTCCAAAAACACTGTAAGCTATTCTTCACAGGAACCATGGGGTTGGGACAGTGGCAGAACCCTCACTGGAGTGAAAGATGACAAAAAGCCACATTGAGAAAGCCACATACAAAGGCCACAGTCACAACCCTACAACCAACCATCTCCCCATCTTCCAGGGTAATAACGAGAGATAAGCCTGTTAAGTTGGCCTTCAGATCACCTCTACCTCACTGAAGTAACAAGATACCTATCAAACACCTCCTCCCAGTCCTGCAAAGAAATGAAAAGGACCAGCGAAGCACCTCAAGGCAAAGCAGTGAACAAAAAGAGTAAGAGCTATGGTCTCCAAATTCCATTATCCCAGTTAGCATCCAAAAGCAAGAACTCATGGTTATAAAGACCATTCATGTTTTTCCCAATGGGCAGATATTAAGAGAACATCTGGGGCAAACTACTTTGTCACAGGGAACTTCACAAGAAGCCAATGAAGGAGACCTAAGAGAACCTTTCTGAACTCGAGTTGACACACACTTCCCCAAAACTTCTTTGCCTCAGCAGGCTCCCAAATTTAATCCCTAAAGTTCCCTTACCCAAGAAACATCACTACGGTAGGTTGTCCTGCTATCACCCCACCTAGTCGTCTTCCATTCACCCATAATTGATCTCAAGGAACTGCCACATTTTTGTCCAGTTGTCTCAAGTCCCAGTGTTGAAATAAAAGTATAAAAGAATCTTCAGTACCTCACGCTATCCCAGCTTCCCTGCTTGGTTATGCTTGAAATTCAACCCCTTCCCAGAGTCTATCGTGACAGCTTCAAATATAAACTCAGCAAGAAAACATCAGGAAACCCTAACGTGGACACAGGGAAAATGGAGTCTCAGGTGACTATGATGATACCATTGGGTAGGACGCAGGAAGGATGTTCCATGTTGATGTTCAACAGGCAAAATACCACATTTGTAGCCAGAATCTCCCATACCTGCTTCCAATTGTCCCTGCCCATCCTTTCTCCAACCATAGGGCAGAACCAGATACTGACATCACCCGTACCCCACTACTGGCTCCTTTCTGGGTCTCAGCCCCAGCACTAACTCAAGGCCCCTGTCCAATGGATCCACTAGAGTCCTAAGCACCAAAGCAACCCATTCCCAACTTCTCACTTGAGAAGCCAAAACCCAGAACCACCCTGTTAGAACATAGGTTGTTTCTCAATGGGAAACAAGTCAGGAAAAACAGTCAAGCTTAAGCAGAGGATAATAGGCAGTAAATTACTGTGTTTTGGTATAATTCATTGAGGTCTAAAAAAGCCCAACAAGTTGGTCTGGATGCTCCAGTCCTAACGATGGCAAACTAGCAGGACAATGATTAGCTAAATCCCTTTGGGCAGCAGGAAAATCATTCTAATTCTCACATTCAAACCCTCTTTGTCACCTGCCCTGGGTATCATGGCTGTCTTCCCTTTAGCCCCACCCCCACCCCCTTCCTGGATGTCACACTGGCTCCTCTAAAACTAAGTGCAAACAAGACATGACAACCAGGTTTCCAAACTGCAAATTGCCCCAAGTTTTATTTGTAATTCATACAAAAGAGAAAAAAATTAAGATATTCTAACACCACCTACTTGGAGGGATGGGGAAGTGGGACTGTCCCATTCAGCATCAGCTACATCAGGGGTCAGTAGGGAGTTGAACATATACCAACTGACTGCCCCAGCAAGAATTCAGTCTCAACACAGTCTACAGAGGGACAGTCAGGCACAGCTGGACTGCTGGCACAGCTTGGCACATAGAAAATGGTTATTAAGTTAACCCTTTCCTGGCCTCCCTAATATCTAAAAAGAAAAAGGCACCGCCAACCTCAGCTGTAGGTTGCTTCCCCATCCAGATGACCTTCAATACCGCACACAAAAATAAAAAGGAGCCAGGAAAAAATAAAAATAAAAATTAATTCCCATCCTGGGGAGATGGGAGGCAGGATAAAGGGGAAACCGCAGATCTAGAGCCAGTAGCACATGTGCTGCTGAGGCAAAGGAACCAAGTAGGTTACTGCCTGCCAAACACTCGAAAGGATCGTCTCCTGGGGAAGGCCACATGATAGAAGCGATGAAAAACCACAAATGACAGAGGTATGGGCCAGTGGTTATAACCTGGGACTGCACCCAACCCCACTCCTCCTCTTTCCCTCCCCATGGAGCCCCATCCCAGGACGGCCCTACATGCGGCGGTGGTACCCAGAGTGCATCTGAGCTGCCCGCAGGTAATCATTATAGGAGCCCGAATAGCGTGCGTAATTGGAATGGGCATCGGGCAGGCGACGGTAATCCAGCGAGGACTTTGTCGGCGAGCGGCGGAACGAAAGCTGCGACTCTGATAAACGGCGGTAATCAGAGAGCTCGGCTAAACGCCGGTCGGAACCATACCTAGTCAAGAGAAGAAGACAGTTGGTGAATGAGACAATTGAGGGGAGGACTCCAGGTGGGCATGGGGGAGATGCCAGTGGGGATAGGAAGGGTGTTAATCAGACTGGTCTCCAACAAACAAGATTTTGTCAGGAGGCTCATCACCCTATCCTGGGAAAGAAACCAAGCCCGCCATTGAAGTCCTCCCTTCTGAACTGGCCAGGCTGAATTTTAGTCTATATTCCCAAACCACAAATTATCCCAACCCCTGGGCCCTGAACAAAAAGACCTTGGTTGTTTATCAACATAACAGCGGACGAAAGCAACGTCCCCAACTTCCCAGAGTGGACGCATCTCATACATTTTGCCTTCAGCCAGTGAGTGTCCAAGGGATTTCTCTGTCAAACCCATCCCCAGAAAAGCCAGGACAACTACATAAGAGGCTGAAGGATCCTAGAGACGGTGAGTACAGCTATGGGCCACATTCTTGCAGGCAATAGCCCCATTAGTACTTAGGCTGGCCTAGACAGGTGACTCTTTCCCTAGTCTGACAAGCTGGTACCACCCCAGGCTGACCACTATACTCTACCTCAATTCTAGTAACCAGGAAAGCTCACAGACATAATCCCCCTCAACCACTGCATATCCCACGGGAATAAAGAAGACCAAGGGGGTAGGGAGTGGGGAGGGGGCGATGGCTCCAGTTTCCCTCCCGTGCCAACCTCAGCCCCTTGCCCTAAGCCCCTGTTGGGGGCAGAGGCGGGAGGGGGCATACAGTACCTTTTCGACATGGCGACAGCCTTTTTGTAGGGATCGTCGTAGCTGGCCCGGGGTGGGGAGAGGCGGGTACGCTCGTAGGGCGGCGGGGTGCTGTTGGCAATGGCCCCCTGGGACATGGACAGGTAGGCTGCAGACGGATGACCGGCCCCATCGTAGGCATTGCCCGGCTGGCCACGGTAGGAAGCAACAGCCTGGGGATGCTGTTGGGCAGCATAGGAAGCAGCCAATGAGGCTGACTGAGTGCGGTAAGAAGCCGAGAGGGCGGCAGAAGGCTGGGCCCCATAGGCAGCTACAGCACCATAGGAACCAGTGGCTGCAGCAGCAGATTGAGCCCCATAGGAGCTTGACAGGCCCATTGATGCTTGAGCTCCGTAACTATTCAGCTGCGTCTGAACAACTGGCTGGGCCCCATAGGACCCAGCAACTGGGGTAGTGGCTTGTGCCGCATAGGCAGCTGGCTGCCCAGCATAGGCAGCAGCTGCAGCTGGCTGTGCTACATAGGCAGCAGGCTGGGAAGAATAGGAAGCAGCTTGCTGGGCAGCATATGGAGCAGACTGAGTATTATAAGAGGCTGAGGGTTGAGCATTGTAAGAAACTGCCTGGGACCCGTAAGCCAGTGAAGAGGCTGCAGACTGGGTCCCATAGGAAACTGCCTGGGCCCCATAGGAGCCTAGGGAGGAAACTGCTCCCTGGGTGTTGTAGGAAGAGGCAGCTGCACGAACCCCATAGGAAGAGGCAGTCTGCGCGCCATAAGAGGACGACGGCTGGTTACCATAGGAGGCCAGGGAGGAGCCCTGAGTCCCATAGGAGTTGAGCGAGGAAGCCACAGCTGGCTGAGGCCCGTAGGAGTGGGCCGAGGCCGAGGGCTGGGCTCCACCGTATGGGCCAAGTGACGAAGCTGCAGCGGACTGGGAACTAGGGCTGACCAACTGGCCCCTGAAGGGGGCACCAAGGGAGACAGAGGGTTGAGCGCGGTAAGAGGCTGCCTGGGCAGCCATTGACTGAGTCCGATAGCTGACACCTAGAGAGGCAGATGGTTGGGCCCTGTAGGCAGCTCCCAGTGACACTGAGGGCTGGGCCCGGTATGCGGCTGGCTGGGCTGTCAGGGGAGCAACATAAGAGGCTCGGGGAGGTGAACGGCGCAGTGGACTGCGATCGCGACCAAGGAAGGGGGGTGTGGGCTGACCGGCTTGCCCATCAAAGCCACCAGTGCTGTTGCCAAAAGCCTGCTGATAGTCAAAGGTGGCAGAGAAGCCACCATTTCCAGGGAATGCCGTATCCCCAGCCCCTGGTTTCTTGGTGTTGTCCCCAGACTGGATAGCCAGGGCAGGCCCCTTCTTCTGACACTTGGTTGAGAGTTCCACGTTGATGCGCCTGCCCTTCACTTCCTTGCCGTTGAGCTGCGCGATGGCGGCTTTGGCATCTGCTTCATTCTCCATGTGAATAAACGCGTAGTCTGATAAAGCAGCAGACAGAGGGTTAGCAATTAGGGGGGCAGGGCATGCTACCCGATGGGTCCCAAAATGGACACACCAGCAGCACTCAGCTGTTGCCAGCTACCTCCAGGCCTCCAAAACCTCCTCTCCAGGAGTATGTCATAAGATGTGGTTCTCACAAAGCAAAGCTTCTGACTGTTCAAGCAGCCACCTTTGCCTGTGACCTCCCCATTCTCTCCTTTTCCCTCTGCTACCACACCCATCTTCCTGGTGAGAGAAGAAAGACCAAAGATGAACTGTAACACAGAATAAAAATCTTAACAGCTCCTACAAGTATAAACCAGCAGACAAAACACAGAAAGTGGGACCTGGATCACTTTATTCAGTATTCTAACCCCAAATCACAAAACACTACTGCTCACCTTTGAGGCTTAACTCTCAAACACTGGAAATGACTCACTTATGTTTTGGCATGACCCATGCCTCAGCCTAAGGTCCAATTAAGGCAAGAAAGCTAGCATTCATAGTTCACAAAATTCCTCTACTATGATCTCCCCTTTTCCCACAGTACATCCCACTTTTCCAAGCACTTTCATGTACAGGACCTCTCTGGGCCTCACAGCAGTCTGTATGTTAAGTATAACAAAGAATCATTCTATTTTCCCCATTTTACAGGTGGACAAACATGCTCAGAGAATTTACATGGCTGGCCCCAAATACTGTTAAGAGTCAGGAAGAGAAGAATTCCAGCTCTACATGCCCCTTCACTATACCAGTCTATCCTGAGAACTTAATGTACAAGGCCGTACTGTGTAAAATGAATAGAACAAAAAGCTGGACCCCATGTAAGCCAACCAGGTAAGGAAATGAAAGCTGACCCTCTTAAATTCAGCCCCAAGCCACCACTCCCAACCTATATTACAGCCTCCACTCTGTTCCTCTTCAAGGGACAGAATATAACTTACCCCTTGAGCTATTTTTCTGGGTTTACAGAAAATAATTGCTTTCTCAACTTCAAAGTAAAAAGCTGAAATTAACACAGCTAGATGGCTCTGCTAAAGAGGCTACCCCTAAAGTCCTCATTCAGGATCTGAATAAGTTCAGATGGGATAGGCTCCAAATCAGGATGTTAATCTCAGAAATCTTCCCATCTACCACATAGAAAGAAAAAATTTTAGGAGGAGTGGAAAGAAATTCTTGTTCACATCCAAACTCACAAACTACAATGATGCAAGCAGGATATTAAAAACAAAAAAAAGGTAAGATCATGCTTGTGGGAAATAAAGCCATGTACTTAAATTAACCCCATCTGGACCAATGTCTACTGTAAGAGACAGTCCAAGTAGCAGGCCCCCATCTCTCTCATATCGGTTTAGGAAATGAAGAACTACCTACCTGGCTGAAATTACTGAAGTACCATGCTTGAAGTGAAGATAACCCTTTAAATGGCCTCTAATTAAGTGTCCTATTAATAATTTCTAGAAACTATCATACTGGGATGTCCTATAGAGCAAGTCATTTTCCTGTATGTAAAGCAGTGCAACTGACTTCAACAGGTGGAAATCAGAAGTATGGTACAGCACAAGAAATCCTGGGCTACGAGATAAAAGGTCTACAGGCCTCAGTTACAGGTCCAGATATTACTATGCTATAAGCTCTCATCAAGGAAATTACTATTTATTTCCCCAACTGACAAATCTGTCCTACCTACCTCAGAGTTAGGAGATTTAATGAGAAGATAAAAGTGCCTTATAAAGTAAAAATAGCTATATAATGATAAACAAGTATGATGAATATTCAAGCTTACAAATAACCACAAGCTTATGTCCCATTAGAATATCTTTCATCTCTAATAAAACACAAGAGATACAATGTTATCAGTAAATGCAAATTTGGAACCTGCCAGAGATGATACAAGAAAATGATCTATCACAACTCTGTCCTCACACACATGGCCAGAACCTGATTCCCTATCTACCAATTTGAAAAGCAAAAGTGTTCCTTTCAGCCTAGCCACACGGCCCTAGAACTGCCCTCAGATCTCTTACCTCCACTTTGAGTAGTGAGCTAAAAACAGATGCTGGTGGTAGATTTCTTTAAAAGCAGAAGCTGAGCTGTCCCTCTGAAGAATGGCAATACCAACTGAATTCAATGGCAAGCAAAAAGCTTAAGTTTATAGGCAGATTCAGGAAAATGGGAGAAAAAAACTCCAGGCACTGTGAGAGAATATAAAGAACTATACATACCATATTACTGGCTAACCTGAGACTAGAATGAGCTAGGAAAAACACCCAACAACAACAAAAATTCAGTGGGTTTACGAGAGCAATAGAGCTTCCCATTATTTACTCCATACTTAGTTGGGTTTTATTAAGAGACCAAGTTGTGAAATTTGAAAATTCAGATTTCACATGCACAATTCAATGAGCACCCAGGTGAGTTGTATAACTGTGTGTTTTGTTTTGTTTTTTAAGTATTCTGATACAATTTTAACCAGTTTATCAGAAATTTCTTCAGCCTCATGTTGGGGGTAAGTGTACGAGCAGGTTGTTCTGCTGACTCAATCCCATCAAGGCTAACTAATCCTATCATAGTGAGCAGCCAAAGGCAGGTCCAGCCTCTCAAAGATTCTTAGGAACCCAACTTCTCCTAGGATAACAAAGAAAAATAGAGATCTAGAGAACTACAAAGACCACCAGCCTGGAGAGCTAGTTCAAGGACCAGTGACCTCTGAAGGATCTCACTACTTTTAAAGGGATTAACAAGCAATGTTTTACAGAGATTTCCTAAAAGTTAGTAACATTACAATTCATCCAATACCAAGTTGAGAACCTAGAAAAATGAGTTTTACTAGCCTAAGAGTTATTATCCAATTTGAAACTATAAACCTATGTTTCTAAGTTTACTCTTCTACATTTCAGAGCTCCACTGAAGTCTAAATGGTTTCTAGGTTGCAGCAAACTCTCCAACTTTGTCTTTGAACACCCAACAGAATGTAGCTGTGGAGTCGTTACAATCCCCTGTTGCTTTGGAGATTTTTACACTACAAATCAAATCATGTCTAAACTCCTGGGGTAAGCATACAACTACGGTGTTTGTTTCCTGTGAAATAGCACAGAACTGGATGTCCTGTGCCATGCCAAGCCTCTGTGCTCTTAAAAGGTCTGAAAGCCAAAACAATACTAAATGAAATGCCCATTCCTAGCCCAGGAAATCAGTAAACTTTTTATAGAGGCAGAGCTAGTCTCTTCTACTACATTCCCAACTTAAAACCTGACTTTCTTTCATCACAAAAATACAGAAAAGCATCAGTGAAAAATATGATGTTCAAAATCTTTCCCACATTCCCTTATTATCAATGTATATCAGCTCTGTTAAATATCAGCATAACTACAAGTAACAGCTGACCACCACTCCTTGAGAAGTCAATGAATTTCTGCTAATCAAATGCTGATCTTTTTTTTTTATGCACAAAACTTTGCTATCTCACAAGGAGTCAGCCAGGAGTTCTAAAAACTGCATGCAGTTAATACACTTCACCCTGTCCCTACTGACATTTAGGGTCAGTCCCAAGCAAATTCAGGGAAATTATCCACTTTCTCTACCACCTAAAATCAAACTTCTTGACCAGTGAATTACATGAAGACTTTCCCCAAAGACGCTAGGTTCTAGATTCCTATCTAGTAGCCACCCTGCATAAGAACCACAAAAGAAACATTGTAAGTCAATTAAACAAAGAACTCTCATAATGAGACATACACCCACATCCATTTCCTGGCTAAGTTGCCTAACCTGAGGCCCTTCCCATTCTGTTCCTGTAAACAAAAGGAAAAATCCATGCCATTACAGCCTGCCTCAGAGCACCAAGCAGGAAAGCCTGATTCCAGATAGTCTTGGACTTGCAAAACCTGAATTGAGGAAAACAGAATGTAGTATTAATGAAGAACAAGGAATTGATCCTAGCAGTAGAGACTGCAACCTTTACATTTCCCCCAGTTACAGAAAGGACAGGGCATGCCCCAAAAGATGAACCTTTCCATCATAGCAAATGAAGTATCTTGGTGGAAATAAATAAGCATCTTACCCACATTTATTTCCTATCCTGGAAACTTCTCACACAGAGTAAGAACACGTGTGAATGCAACACCAGAAGTAGAACATCAGATATTCCTTGGTTGCATCCTTGAAGAGGGCAGGGCAAAATTAACTCTGATCTGTTCCCAAGTGGAACAGAAAATAGCCACATATAAGGGCTGTCCCACCAAATCCTGACAACATAAAATAAAAAGCTTAGGAGTAAGAACCCAGATTTAAAAAAAAAACAAAACTGGGTTCTAAAAAGGAAATGGGGCCGAAATTATAGTGATGCAATGTTCTCCAAGACCAACCAGGGAAGTGCCCTGGGGATTAGAATATTCAAGGAAAATAGGACCAGTAAGTGTATTTATTTAGTAAATATTTAATGGAAATCTCTCGGAGACCCCTTCCCTTGTCACCCGTACACCAGAGTATGCCCCCTGCAATATCACCAACTTTTAAAAGAATGACAGCCCCCCCTCGTACACAGGCTTGGCAAATAAAGTTTACAAAAGAACAGGCCTTCCTAAAACAAGCCGCCTTCCACATGTGAGATCAGGCTTTCCAGTTTATAGATGTAAAATCAAGGCCAAAGCGGGGGTGGGGGGGTGGAAGTTTGAGAGTGCTGGAAAGCGCACAGGTGCCACACCTAACCCACCTAACAATACTGAAATGCCAAAGTGTTTCGGAGGAGGTCCCTCCTGTACCCACGAGTATACCCATGAGTAACTCCCATACTACACCGTATTAAACGATCCCAGCCCAAGACACGACCAAAGGCCCCGTTACCTTCCGCTCGGAGGCAGTCACCTGGAGGAAACACGAGGGTGGTCTTGGGGCCTTAGCCCCACCTTTTCCCTCTTTCCTCGCTCTGATCGACGTCTGGAGAGGAAGTGGGGAAGTGGAGAGATCTTCCCCGCTCCATGATCCGGTTTATATCCGTCACTTCCCAAATTCCGTTCGGTGCCAGGCCCGGGAGAACAGTGGAAGAAGGCGCGCCCCGATACACTCGCAAGGCTTTCAGGCGTGTCCCCGGCCCGGTAGCGCAGTCAACAGTGGCCACCTCACCCACCCAGAGCCTCTTTCTCCCATTTTGTGAATGGTGCCGGAACGCAGGGGAGGAGGGTGGCTCCACTCATCGCGCCCCAACACATCCGGCTTCGCTCTTAAGGACTTCTCCACTCCCCCCAACCGCGCAGTGAGTGATCCTGGGAAAGGGGCGTGGCTAATAAGCAGAATACCCCGCGCGCACTCAAGACACCGCGTTACCTTTCACCACGTCACACTCGATGACGCGTCCACAGCTCTCGAAGAGGCTGCGCAATTCCTGACTCGTACACGCAGCCGACACATTGCCAACGAAAATCTTCCAAGTGTTAAGAGGCCGTGGACGCGACATCTCCACTACGAGTGCGCGCCCCGGCCGCAGCTCGTGGCCATGCAGGGCCTCGATGGCGCGCAGCGCGCCTGCGTTCTCGCGCATGTGCACGAAGGCAAACTGTTTCATGACGGCGCAGCTCATGACCGTGCCGTAAGGCGCGAAAAGGGCTGCCAGTTCCTCCGGCGTCGTATCCGCCCCATCGACGTTTCCCACGAATATCTTCATTTTGTCGCCGCTACCGCCTTCCGGGAAAGCCAGTACCTGTCCTCCAGCGACAGGAGAGGTGTCCGGGAAGCCGGCAGTGCTCCTCAGGAATGGCTGGCGACCGAGAACCCCGCCGCGCAGGCGCTCTGATATAGCCAATCAGGGGTCGCATCTTGCGCGTCTGTAGCCAATCAGAGCGGCTGAGAGAAGATTCTCTCCGGCCCAGCCAATCTCAGAGGGTTTAGACTTCGCTAGTTCGGGAAGAAGTGGGAGACGGCCGGCGGCGCGCGACCAACAGCCACTGCGGGGTTGGGAAGAGAAGGCGGGATGGAGAGGTGGGTACGCGCGCCCGGCTCTCTGGCATCCCAGAGGCCTACTGAATGATGCGGCCACTGGTCTGGACGGGGCTGGGATCAGCAAGCCCCAACGAGAAACTTTGTTCAGTAAGAAGTCAGAGCTTCTCCCATTCTGGCTGACTAAGGCAAACCTGTTCCTGGAGGTGGCAGGGAGAATGTACACAAGAAGGCCGGCCTGTCAGGAGAAACCAGGACAACCGCTTTCTGTCGGCAAATGGCTCCTGGGACTACCGCCTCTGAGACTGTGCAGGGTGGTCTGAGGGGATCTGATAGGCATCTGCCCCGGGAGAAACCCTCGTGTCATTAGGTCATTCCTTGGAAACATTCTTAAAGATTGCTGAGGTCCTGGCAGACACTGAAGATAAGAAAAATCTGAGCACTTCTCTGTCTTTAAAGAATTTACAAATGAGGATTAATGAGATGTCTCTCTCTTGCATATGTTTGAAGTTTTCCACAATAAAAAGTTTAATAGGGGAAGCCGTGATGGCTCTGGGTTAAGCGCTCACTTTGCAGTGCCAGGGACCAGGGATCGAGTCCCAGCCCTGGCCTGTGTGGAACCATGTGCTGAACTGGGAGCTCCCCCAGTTCAGTTCTCTCTCTGTCTCTGTATCTCTCTCTCTCTCTCTCTCTCTCTCTCTCTCTCTCTCTCTCTCTCTGTCAAAAATAAATAAATAAAATTTTTAAAAGAAGATATATACACACATTTAAAATATATATAAATAAATAAAATATTTTTTTTAAAAGTTTAATAAAATAGAAAAGTAGGTTAAAAGGACAGTGTTTGAGGTGGCAAAAGTTGTACCTTTAAAAAGATAAAAGGGGGGAAGCTAGGATGGCTCAGTGGGCTAAGCACTCACTTTGAAGCCCCTGGGACCAAGGACCGAGGATCGACCCACTCCCGGCCCGGCCCGTGTGGACCCATATGCTGAACTGCGGTGTACTTCCCATGCAAGAGGTCCCCTGTCCGGTTCTCACTTCCCGGTTTGGGCCCTGCCTCCTGGCTCCAGGGGGCGTGCCTCCCATGCAGGAGGCCCCCAGCACCCCCACCACCACCCCACCCTGCGCGGCCCCCAACCACCCCTGTGGAACAAGACCATGTTGAAAACTGATGACGTACAACTATGGAGACTGCTCTGGGCCCTATCCCTTCTCTCTCTGTCTCTGTCAAAAACAATAAAATCTTTAAAAATAAAAAGATAAAAGGAAAATTTTCAATACAGCTATGTGTAAAGATTTTGCATGACAAAGACTCAAAAACAAATACATGTGACAAACTCAAGGAAATATTTACCTACATATTTATTGTAAAAATTTTATTGAGCACCTACCATGTGGGCAGCATCAAGAATACAGCCGTGAACAAAAAACTAAAAGTCCCCACTTTCTTATATTATATTATGGTGGTGAGAGACATATTAACAAAACATTGCCTGTTGGATAGTGAGAAAAACTTGAAATAACCAAGGGAACAATCAAGTTTTCCTCTAGGCATACTGGCTCTTTGATGTTCCTTGCACAGGCAGACATGCTCCTGACCTAGGACTTTTTGACCTGTACTTTCTGGTTGCAGTGATTCCCCAGAACAATGGCTCCCAATCTTTTTCCACTTGTGTACCCCCTTTAAACCCATTTCTATAAATTGTACTCCTTGTTTTTAAAACAGCTGTTTTTAAATACTGACACTTGTTCAGTGCCTATCTTAATGTAAAATACTGGAAATGAGGTAAGGTAGGAAAGACAAATTACACTAAAAGTACAAACCACAGATTTAATTTTACAATATTTGTAAAAATATATATATATATATTGATAATGATGATCAAGTATTTAACAAACTTTTATTAATAATATGAGTTCTGACAATTAACTTTGAGAACTCATCCTAGAAAAACTGTTACGTACTTCATTGCTGAATATCACTCCATTCACTTCAGAAGTACTCCCCTTGGGAAGGTATATACTGATGCCAGTGCCTAGTCCACAATTCAAAACAATTTTGGAACTCTTCTTATGGAATGGTCATCAAAGCCATCATATTAATCTTGACTTCCGGAATGTCATCAAAAACTCTTCAGTATTTTTTTTTTTTTTTTTGGCAGTTTTGCAACTTTATTTGACAATCAGCAGTTAGTTCTCATCCACATTAACTGTTTGTAGACTTTTGAAAGTGGTGACAGGTACATAGGTAACCAATGTATAGAGCTTATTTGGTGAATCTTCATCCTCATTACGCTTTCTGGACAACTGCACCCGGATACGGTATGGGACATTCCTTATTCCTTTGGCCCACATGGCTTTGTTGAGTCTGGTGTCAATGCGCACATCTGGGGTTCCCATCTCCTTCATGGCAAATTTCCGGATCTCTTTGAGTGCCCGAGGGGCACATTTCTTGAAACCCACTCCATGGATGCGCTTGTGAATGTTGATGGTATATTCTCTGGTCACTACCTCGTTGATGGCAGAACGACCCTTCTTCTTCTTGCCACCTTTCTTTGCGGGAGCCATTCTGCAGGACCCAAATTGGAAAGAAAGACCGCGAGGTATTGTGTCTTCAGTATTTTCTTAATCTTTGAGTAATGAAAAAAGTCATTGGGGGCCAGATTAGGTGAGTAGGGAGGGTATTTCCAATAGTTATTTGTTGACTGGCTAAAAACTCCCTCACAGACAGTAGTACCATGTAAGCTTGTGCATTGTTGTGATGCAAGAGCCATGAGTTATTAGTGAAAAGTTCAGGTCGTTTTTGTCTGTCACCTAGCCTTTTCAGCACTTCTAAATAGTCAAGTTGGTTGACTCTTTGTCCAGTTGGTACAAATTCATCCCTCTGATATCAAAAAAGATTAGCAACATCATTTTGATTCTTGATTTGGACTGATGGAACTGTTTTGGTCATGGAGAACCAGCTGACTTGCACTGTGCACTTTGACACTTTGTTTTGGGTCGCATTGGTACACCCATGTTTCATCACCAGTGATAACATGGCCCAAAACATCACCTTGCCTCTCCAAAAGATCTTGACAAATTTTGATTCTCTTTTGCTTTTATTCATTAGTGAGCACCTTTAAGGACCATTTTTGCAGACACCTTTCTCATGCCAAAATTTTCAGTTAATATTTTCCTGCTTTCTGTCAATGTTTACTTAGTCTGCTATACTTTTCAGTCAGTCAACAATTTTGATGCACAATTCAACAAATTTTTGCAATATTTTCATCAATTCTGCTCATTACTGGCCACCCTGACCTCTTTTCATCAGTAACACTTTCTCTCCCCTCAGAAAAATGTTTAATCCATTTGTACACTGCCTTTTTCTTCATGGAATTATACCCATAAACTTGGACTAACATGTTCCTGATTTCACTTCCACTCTTGCCAAGGTTAACAAGAAATTTAAAGTTTGTTCATTGCTCTAATTCAAGCTCTGACATTCTCACAACAGCACACAAAAACATGTAACAATAATGAATGCCACTCAGCAAGACACCACCATAGGTCAACACAGAGCTGTGAAACACTGATATACCAAGGTTATGATTCCTTACAGAGTTGTTCATACAGTGCTGCCAACCTAAGTGAACAGTGGCAAGTTTGCAAACTTGTCAGACCTTGGACACTTCTAAAAGTTTGAGAGAATTTAAATTGCCAATGGCTATAATTATTGAAGTGAGTCCAATGTATCCAACCTGAGTTATCAAAGAAAAGGTAAATAGTTCTTATTTTACTAGTTTTATAAATAGACCAATAAAATTTGTAACTTGAATTTAAAGGCTTAAGGAAAATTACGTTTTAAACGTATTCATTTTATAAGATTAAATCGTAATTGTATTAGGTTCTTGTGGCTGCTATAACAAAACACTATAAACTGAGTGGCTTAAAGTAACAGAAATTTATTCTCTCCTGGTTCTGAAGGCCAGGAGTCCAAAATAGTAGCACTGGGCTGAAATCAAGGGGCCTTCCTCCATCCAGAGACTCTAAGAGAGAATGAATTCCTTGAGTCTTCCAACTTATATCTGGTGACTGCTGGTATGTCTGGGCTTGTGGCTACATCACTCCAATCTCCAAGGTCAGCACCATCCAATATCTTCCTGTTATCTTCCCATTGCCTACTCAGTGCATCTATCACAACCCCTTGTGCCTCCTCATAAGGATACATGTGCCCGCATTTAGTGCCCACCCAGATAATCCCCACATCTCAAAATCTATAACTTAATCACATCTGCAAAGACCCCTTTTCAAAATAAGGTCACACTGACAGCTTTCAGGGATTAAGACCTGATAACTTTGGGAGCCATTGTTAGCATATCCTAATTTTTCTTAAATAAGTAATCCCTAGTAGTGTTTTCAGTGCACCAATATCATTAATATACATCATAATATATAGGTACAATAATAGCTAATATGATTACAATTTCCTTTCAAGTAAGTTTGAAAGGAAATCAGTTTAGGGATGCCAGGAGAGCTCCACAGGTTGAGTGCTTGCCTTGCAATCATGAGGTTGGGGATTGAATACCAGTCCCAGCACCTGCAAACCCATGTGTCGTGCAACTGGTAACCGCTAGATGGTGGCAGAGGTTCTTGCCTCCCATTCAGGAGATCTCCAATTCAGTTCTCACCCCACACAGCCCCACATCCACCTGTGTGGAATGAAACTATGTCACAACTAAATGATGTACAACTATGCTCTGGGCCCTCCCCCCTTCTCTCTCTCTCTCTCTCTCTCACTCACACACACATACTTTCTTTCAAAACAATAAAGCTGGGCTTTTTTGTTGTTTTTTTACAGTGAATCAGTTTTTTAAAGTATCTGGTAAATGACACCACACGTGGTTTGTGGACATGGCAGAAGATGAGAGGTAACACAAAAATGCATGGATTTGGCAGATTTTCAAATTGTGCTTCCTGGAACCTCAAGACTTCTGGAGAGCCCTCAGTCAAGGCTAAGAATCTTTGGCCGCATGCAGTTTCACTTCTGATTAACAGATGGGCTTCAAGTTGTTTGAATAGTGTTTTATGATTAAAAACACAATTTGAAAACCACACAGCTAGGGCCGCCAGGATAGCTCAACAGGTTGAGTGCTTGCCTTGCAACCCAAGGTCAAAGGATTGAATCTTGGCCATGGCCATTTCAAACCCATATTCTTAACCGGAGCACGACTCCCAGGTGGAAGGCACCCAATTCGGTTCTCATCCAATGCAGCTCCACATGCACCTGTGTGGAATGAAACTTTGTCAAAAACTGATGATGTAAAACTATGGAGACTGCTCTGGGCCCACCCCCTTCTCTGTCTCTTATCTCAAATAAAATAAATCTTTAAAGAAAAAAAACCCCACGTAGCTAAGAGTTTAGAAGAGAAAAAAAACTAATGGGGATGTTAATTCCTTAAAAGTCAAAACAGGGGAAAAGCCGGGACGGCTCAGCAGGTTGAGCGCTCGCTTTGAGGCCATGAGGACCGAGGATCGAATCCCGGCTCCGGCCCAGGCAGGACCCACGTGCTGAACTGGGGAGTTCCCACAGTTCGGTTCTCTAACTGTCTCTGTCTCTGTCTCTCTCTCTATCTGTCAAAAAGTAAAATAGAAATAACTATGCACTGAAGACAAA
>PVKE010024531.1:0-23736 GCA_004027555.1 Craseonycteris thonglongyai | reverse complement strand
TCTTTCAACCTTTTTTCAACTTAATATATTATGACTAACTTGTCATGGCAGCAAGTATTTAGAAGGTTCTAAACCCAAGTGTCTTCAAGAATGGGCAATGATGTCCGTAAGGAAAGTGGGCTGAACTAGCAGATAACTAAAAAAGTAGAGAGTACATACTTGGTCTAAAGGGTCAGTTACTACTCAGCATGCCTTATAGAGATGCAAATTTTCAGAGGATGTTGAAAATTAGTATTTTGGGGAAATCTCCCAGTTTTTAAATATTGGCAATGAATTCTATATTTTAAAAATATTCTGCAAGCATAATAACATGTACCTGTAGGCTAGGTTTGCCCTGTGGGCTGCCATTTTGCAAACTCTGATTAAGAATGCAATTTGTAAGAGTGGTCAAATATCATGTCAAAGCTTTTCATTTAGCCAAGTTGCTTTCCTGATGGTCATAATTGCAAGGGACCCAATAATTTTTATAATTTCCCACATTCTCCAACAACCTCCCACCACCACTCTTGCTCCACCCTGTTAGTTGCTCTAAGGGTTTGGAAAAACGACTGAAAAGACAGTGGGGCCCAACGTCAAGTGGGGGAGTTCTCTTTGCCAACAGGTGCCCCCACATCCTTGGCATTTGTAGCAAAAGGTTATGATTACAGCAACTAGCTCACTCATCTAAGGCAGAAGCAAACCCCTGAATGTCATCCAACTCAGTTAGGCAATAGGACTTTGAACATTTTCCACTCATACACAGGTATTGATTCTATATGCCCTCAGAGAGCAATAGAGTGTTTTCTTCAACTGTGTTTTTAAAAGAGAAATTAATGGCAGGCATTTGGTTTCCACTTAACAAAAAGGCAAACACAAATGTTTTATGTTTTTGTGGTCATATGCAAATGAGAAAGTCTAGTTAGCATGCCAAACTACTCTGATATATTTATAAATACAGAAATAGTCATAGACAACTGTTGGACGGGGTTCTTTTTGCCATGTCCCAAGATGATGAAAATCTTTCTGTTTTCTTCCTTTCTAATTTTCATGTTATTTTGCTCTAGAGATGTACTAAACACATGTAACCTATGGTATGCTCTAGCATGACTTCCCTTTTTTCTCTTTGCTTCTTTTCTTCTGGGCTTGTGGAATTAGGTGATTCCTCTGCAAATAAATGAACATCTGTTTCTTACAACAAATTATTGCAAGTATATTTCTTCATTTGATATTTTCTCTTTCAACTCTGTTTTTAAGCCTGTAAAGATAGTTTACAGGCTTAGCAGAGAAGACACGCATATCTGAAGCTTCCCAGGTAGCTATACAGTTTAACAAGGTCAAATTCCAATTTAGCAAGTTTGCATTCTGCTAAAACAAATTTTCCTTGTGGTTTCGATTAAATTCCTGTTAACTTTTCACAGGAAAGCCGCCCTGGATCCCCTTTTATGGTGGATTATTATCAGTAACAGGGCAATGTATTGTGCCTGATTTGGTTTTGAAATCTTTGAAAAAATAAGAAGGATTCTCATGAGTATCAGCCTAATAAAATATTAGCCTAAAGGATAAATGGACCTAAATGTTGCAACTTTGAATTCTATTTTTTTTTAAGGAGCTTTGCTTTTTCAATTTATCTGTATTAACTGTATCTTTGGTAGGTTTGCTGCTGTGGAACAAAGTCCAGGGGTTCTGGCTGATTCATTCTATTCCCCGATTTCCTCCAATTCCTGAAGAAGGCTATGACTATCCGCACTCGGGGAGACGAAATGGACAGGCTGGCATCTGTGTAACTTTCAAGTACAACCAATACAAAGCAATAGGTAACACTGGAGTGTGTAAAAAAAAGTTAGCAATGTTGAGGAAGGAATTGGGGATGTATTAATAAATTTGTCACTTGATTTGCTCTCTACATAGACCTTGATTCCTATATTGGCTTTGCCACAGTGAAACCTTGGGCAGGCTCACTTGCTGGATTTTGGTTTCCTAGTCCTTCAGTAACTTCTAAGAGCTTGATTGGGGTAATAGTTTAAAATATCTACAGGGACCAGACAAGTAACAGAAATGGGTGAAACAGGGGGATGTCTCATGAGCAGTGGAGATAGTGACAAACTGGAGGGTTGACTTTCCCCTAAGCTTCCCTCCAAAGTGTTAGCTCCATCATATTGTAGCTCAGCAGGAACATAAACCTAATGGTTACAGATCTTCCTTCATATTTTTCAAGAGTGAACACAAATCTAGGGTGTGTGTGTGTGAGAGAGAGAGCAAGTGAGAGACATCTGCTTAAATGTGGTCTCAATTTTTTTAATTGTGCGAATTTCATGTTACCTGTAGTCTGCCAATCTGACCCTTCTGCACCCCCAGATGAGCTCCCTTTAAGCTCTCAAGATCAAATGGCTTAAATACTTGGATTTGGAAAACTGTGGTGTGGGGAGAACAGGAACACTTTTATCAATCCCTCACTACTGAGCTGGTTGCTAAATAGCACCAAAGAGTAACTTGCCTCCCGATATAAGAAGTTCAGGAATGCTTTTCATCCAGCTTTCAACTTATGGCGAAGCTATATGAATGAAGTCAAGCTCCAGTCTAATGAGCAAAGTTCATGTGATGATTACACAGCTAAACAGCATAGAGATTAGGTGTGCACACTGATGATGTGGTCGTTTTTGAAGTTGGATAACTGGTACATGGGAGCTCTCTACTTTTGTACACATACCGTACATATAGGAGAAAAGAAATATGGCTTCGAAAACCAGACTGCCTGGGTTAGAACATCAACTCCATCAGTCATAAGTTTTATAACTTTGGGTATGTGACATAAATTCTCTATTAATTCATCTATAAAATGAGAATAATGATAAAAACAACTTACCTAACAATAAGGTTGCTATGAAGATTAATTAGTAAATTCACATAAAACTCACAGAACAATGCTTGAAAGTAAGAAGTGCTCAATAAGTGTCCACTATATAAACCAAAAGTTATTTGAAGTGTATTGGCTTAAAGAAGGGAATATATATATTTTTTAATGCATGAAAGATCTATCACATTAATAAGATTTCCATTTGTATCTTAATGCTCACTTTTTCTTTATTGTTTCTTGTTTCAGATTCTCAACTCTTGGTCTGCAACCCAAACATTTATAGCTGTTCCATTCCGACTATCTTTCAGCAGGAGCTCGTTCACATGCCCCAACTGTGTGCTAAGTCCAGCTCTTCAGAGATCCCCAAACGGCACCTTACCACACTTCAGTCAGCCCAGGGACTGAATTTCCTCCATTTTGCAAAGTCTGATTCTTTTCTTGATGGTATGAAAGACCATCATAAAACACTATGCTATAAAACTGTCTGTCATTGGACTAACTTTGGATTGTGTAGAGGAAATACTTTGATTATTCAGGGGAAGGAAAGTAGAAAACAAGGAAGGAAAAGGACATTTTTAGACACCAATATCATCTTAGTTAATAATAATTATAATTTTTATTTGCACATTACCTTAGCATTTATAAAATGTTCCCTCATCTACTATCTCAAGTATGTTGTTATTATTGTACTTGTGACATCCACATATCTGGGGTGAATGACGATGTCCATTCCTAAGGATATTTTCAGAAACTTATCTAAGTATCAATATTAACATCATTATCTTTCTTCCTGTAAATTTTAGATATCCTTGCAGCCTGGATGGCTCAACAGTTGAAGACACACTTGCTAGCAGAAACCTGGCAGCGAAAAGGACAAGAGCTTCCTTCAAACTGCTCCCTTCCTTACCATGTTTATAATGTCAAAACAATTAAGATAGCCAGACAATGTAATTTCAGTTCTTATCAGGATCATGCCAAATGGTGTATTTCCCCAAAGGGCTCTCAGAATCGCTGGATATGTATTGGAGACCTAAATCGGAGCCCATACCAAGCCTTCAGAAGTGGAGGATTCATTTGTACCCAGAATCTACATATTCACCAAGCATTTCAAGGATTAGTTTTGAATCATGAGAAATGTAACTAAACTTGGTGAAAGAACACATGTACTATCATCCTGAACATTGACAATGAGCCTTCTACCATTAGATCTATTCTTTATATCTTATATATAATAAATGAGAATGAAAGGAAAAAAAAATTTTTTTTCCCGTTTAGTCAACTCTCAGTTGTTCATGAATTGATTGGTCATCCTAAAGATTAAATTTTGTTTCCTTCACAAAGACTTCCCTGACTCTTTCCCCATCCCTTTTAAAGATAGAAGAAAAAAAAATCTCCTTCTTTCTCTCTCTACTTCATACTATGAAGTCATATTCCTCCTAAAGTTCTTTCTCACTGGTTTATAGTTAAGTAACGTCATTCCTGCAGCTGCTACTTACTAACTATATGATCTTGGGTCATTCATTTGAACTCTCTGAGCCTTAATTTCCTTATCTATGAAATGTAGATAATATCTGGGTATGTGTGAGCACCTAACACAGAACCTGACACAGAGCTGACATGTAAAAATACTAGTGGAATTTGAATCTGAATCCCCCTACCCAGCAAGAAAAGACAAAAGAAACTTTAAAAATGAGTAATGTTTCCAAAAAAAATTTTTAAGTCAGATTAGGGACGAAAATAAAACAGCATCTAGATGCAACCCATAAATTTAGGTAAAATAAAGAGTGTAACATAAAGAAACCAGAATCAAATCTAATAATCTTAATTTTAGTATGTTTCATTTTCTGGACTTCTTGTCACTAAACATAACTATTATATAAGTGAATGATAATAAATTTGTATTAAGTACTAATTGCTTAATAAGGTTTGAGATATATTTCCCAATTTCAAGAAGCTTATAATCTATGAAAAGTAATCACAACAAAAACTAGAACTAGTAATTACTGAGTACTACAAGTATATAGTAAACACTCAAGCCACATTTTATTTAATCTTCCTAACAATGCTATGCAGTAGGAACTATTATTATCCAAATTTTACTGAAAAGGAAATTGAGGCCTAAGGAGTTTCAGAAACTTGCCCATTATTACAAAAATCTATCTGACCTCTAAGGCTATGCTTTTAACTTGCATTCTAAGAAACAAGAAAAGAAAATGATGCAGTACAAAATAATACTTATCTTGATATCTTAATACCAACTGAAACTCATGGGACCTAATGGCACTGGTTTAATGACAAGCAGAGAAAAAGCTAAGTTTATCTTCCTGTCAGAATCAAATATAAGCTATAGATTGGTTGAATACTAACTAGCTAACTTACATGCTAAAAAATATGAAGAGGCTTGAAAAATACGTTTGGCCTTTCGAAGAGCATCTAAGCATAAACAATTCTAATAAAATAGAAAAGAACAAAATTAAAAAGTATAAGAGCTGACTTTACAGTTGAAGAGGTTCAAAACTTGACCCACTAGTTGACTAGTAGAAGTGAAGGAATTCAATTGAACTAAAAATACACAGTATGACCCTCCCCCAAAGGGAAACTTGTACCATCTAGAAAAGTGCTTTCACTCTAAGCTCAACAGAATAGTCTGAAAGAAAAGAGAATAAAAATCAGAATCCATAGAATAAAGAGTATAGAAATGTGAGAGAGAGAAAAAAAAAGAAGATGCTGGCTCATTGGGGATGCACACTAGGTACGTAGTTCCTGCTGAAGGGGGTGATGGGAAGTGGCTAGACCTTCCTTGAGGAAGGAAAAAAATGCTGAAAAGAAACTGAATCCACCTGGTAGTTCAAGGATATTAAATACCTAACCTGGGAGGAAAGAAGCTATCTTGCTGTGGGAAATTCCCTGTGGTAGAGCTCAGAGGCAGCCACAATAAACCTAAGAGAGTTGGTATTACTAATCCTCAAATTTATGCCCAGTAATGCTACCCAGTGATGCTGATTCCTGTCGGGAGACCGATATATATCTTTAAGAGACTGAGATCATTGGAAGGAAACTGAAACATTTGAAAATATAAGGGAAAAATAAAAAAGGGATGATGAACTGGCTCAGCAGATTAAGCACTCACCTTGCAGCCCCAGGATCCAAGAATCAAGTCCTGGCCCATCCTAACCCATATGCTGAACTGGGGTGTGCTTCCCATGTGGGAGATCCCCAGTTTAGTCCCCAACTTGTGGGGGTGTGCCTCCCATGTGGAGCCCCCCAGTGCAATTCCTTCCCTGTGCCCCTCTTCCACCCTCACCAACATGTGTGAAATGGAACTATGTCAGAAACTGTACAACTATGGAGACTGCTCTGGACCCTCGCCTTCCCTTCTCTCTGTCTCTCTTTGTCTCTTTCTCTCTCTCTCTCTCTGTCAAAACAATAAAATAAATTTAAAAAAATAAAATATAAGGGATGTTTTTATTGATTCTCTTCAGGTGAAAGATAAGGATATGGGAGAGATCATTAAATGAAAGTTAAGTTCTAAATCATGGTTTAAAATAAGTACTGAGGGAAAGCTGGGATGGCTCAGCGGGTTAAGCGCTCGCTTTGAAGCCCCGAGGACTGAGGACCGAATCCCGGCCCTGGCCCATGTGGACTCACATGCTGAACTGGGGTGTGCCCCCAGTTCAGTTCTTGCCGGGACCTATGTGGGAGGCTCCTGGCCCAGTTCCTGCCCTGTGCAGCCCTGTGCCCGCCTGTGGAGTAAAAACTATATGGAAAACTAATGCTGTCAACTATGGAGACTGCTCTGGGCCCTCCCCCTTCTCTCTGTCTCTCTCTGTCTGTATCTCTCTGTCAAAAATCAATAAAATAAATCTTTAAAAAAAAAAAAAAGTACTGAAAAAGAAAGACATATCTAAGATGAAGTGTATCTTACAAAGAAGTATAAGATGTGTTTGCTGGAAACTACTTAATGTGATGTGAGAAAGGAAATTAAAAACTGAGATAAACCTATAACACTAGAGTGGAAGATGGTGGTTCCGACATGCAAATTTCAAATGATCCCTGCTGTGCCCTCACACTCCTCTTAGAAAAGTTATTTTCCACAATCTGTTGCTACAAAGTGATTCTTTCCTCTCCAGCTCCAAATAACTGGACCAAGCATAGACTCATGACACCAAAGAAAAGAAGCCATAGGCCAAGTCAAACAATCGTATTTGGGAGACAGTATAAAACAGGGGTGGATGCCAGGATAGCTCAGTAGTTGAGCGCTTGCCTCAGTCAAGAGGTCCGGAGTTTAGTTCCTGGCCCAAGTGCATGCAAACTCCATATGCTGAACTGCAGCACAACTGGTAACCAACCACCAGGACGGCTCAGTGGCAAAGGTTCTTGCCTCCTATGTGGGAGACCCCAGTTTGGTTCTTTCATCATGCAGCCCCTCATCCACCTGTGTGGAGTGAAAACATGTCACAACTAATGATGTACAACTATGGAGACTGCTCTGGGCTCTCCCCTCTTCTCTCTTGCCTTCTCTCATAAACAATAAAATAAATCTTTAAAAACAAGCAAACAAAATACAAGGGTGCCAAGACTGCATGTTGGGGCTAGGGCACTTGATCTGGAGGGTCATGTCTGTTGGAGATAGCATCACCACCTGTGCCCTGTGCACGATGAAGTGGAGAACGCTGAGCTGATGGAGGTGGAGAATGGTGCAAACATACTATGAGATCAAAGGAGCGAAACGAGAGTGAAAATAGTTCCTAACTGTCCAGATCACAGTTGGGTTCTTTTCGGAGCCCAGCTATTCTCATATATTCTATGACATAGCTCTGTATTCTTTCATTGATGCCCTGTTTTTAACTTAAGTTAGCTTGAGTAGGTTCCTGTTTCTTGTGAGCAAACAAATCTTGTTTAAACCATGTAGAAACACGAATGACAGTGTGAATATGGTGCCAAATCATTTCAAGTGGAATAAAAATTGAGAAAATGGGCCACAAACAATTCTTGCAGTTTCTCAATCTCAGATGTTTTACATACCAACACAGAATATTGGTTATAAAGGAAATAAACTCGAGATTGTAGAATGACATCATAAATATGCTCTGTAAGAAGCAATATGAAGGATTCAGTGGGATGGGATAAGAAAGAGTAATGATCTAGATTCAAATATTCAGAAATTTACTAAGGATTTTGTTCAACTAAAATAACTCTTGATTAACTTTTGACTTAACACAAAATTTCATCTCCCAAAGAGTAGATGAAATGACTAGAGCCTAAGACTTGTAAACAAGAGGAGTTTGTAGGCGAAATGAAAGTAACGGTGCCCCAGAAGAGAAGTATCCCTGGATGATCACTAGAGAGAAAAAAAAGGTGAATACTGACCAAGTTTAGAAAGTCTGAGCTTGAGATATAGAAGAAAATATGATTCCATGGCAGAAGAATCTTAAAGGGAATTCAGCTCAAGAGGTGAAAAAGTTATAAAAAATGAAATTCTGGCTATGTGATTTCTCCATGAGGAAGAAAAGGAGGAAGGGTCTAGAGATAGTAACGTAACTACACAACCTGCTCTTTCACATGCTCACATATAACTTAGGTGCATACAAAGATGGGGGGAAAGGCCAATGAACAAAGAGAGTAAAATAATGGCAGCAAGCTATACACAGAATTATGTGAAACCATAATGGTTGCTTGTAACAAGAGATATGAAGGTAACAAAAAATGGTATATACTTACCTTTGGATTAGAATTACATTAGAACTAATAGTAGTTTATGAATACAAAAAAATTCTTTATCTCTTTTATTATATTTCTGTCTTCTTAGTAAAGATGAATGGTAAGAAAACTGAGAAGGTAGAAAAAAATGGTCAGAGAGAACTAAATCAAGACGACTGCAATGCAATTTTTAAAAAGCACACGGTTTCCTACAATTAGTTCATGTTTCTAGGCCCAATCAATGACTGAAAAACTATAGAAAAGCCAGAGATTTTTGAGGAAACATGTAAGACAGACAAATACTATTTTAATTTTCAAAACTGGATGAAAGGTGTGTTCTTAAATGTAACCCCAGTGTGATTCTTTAAAGAGTCAGACTGTAAACACTTAGAAAATGATCAACTAGACAATCTGCACATGTTAGCATGCACCAGGTTGTCTAAGAACCAGGAATCCCTTTTTTAATAATTATAAGACTGGTAGATGATAAAGTTGTAGTAGCTATGGTTTCCTTGGGCTGCAGCAAAACAATGATCTCTCTTGATATCTTCATGGTCAAGATGATAAATGGTGTGAATTTGAGTACAGTCCAATGAGTATGTACATTATTCAAAGAGTAGTAGTAGGGGAAGCCAGGGGAAGTCAGTGGGTTAAGCATTTGCCTTGCAGCCCTCGGGACTGAGGATTGAATCCTGGCCCCAGCCCATGTGAACCCATATGCTGAACTGGGGTGTGCTTCCCACACGGGAGGCACCCAGCTCAGTTGGTGCCAGGGGCATGCCTCTCATGTGATTTCTGCCCTGCACAGCCCCTGCTCACCTGTGTGGAACAAAACCATGTCAGAAACTGATGATGTACAACTATGGAGGCTGCTCTGGGCCTTCCCCCTTCTCTCTGTCTCTCTCTGTCTCTGTCAAAAACAACAAAAGTTGGGGAAGCCGGGATGGCTCAGTGGGTTGAGCGCTCACTTTGCCGCGCCGGGGACCAGGGATCAAATCCCAGCCCCGGCCCGTGTGGAACCATATGCTGAACTGTGAGCTCCCCCAGTTCAGTTCTCTCTCTCTCTCTGTATCTCTCTCTCTCTCTCTCTGTATCTCTCTCTCTCTCTCTCTCTCTCTCTCTGTCAAAAATAAATAGTAAAAATATATTTTAAAAAAACAACAACAAAAATTAAAAACAACAACAACAACAACAAAAGCAACTCTTCAAAGGGTAGTAATAGTGAATCTGTGTCAATTTGAAAGGAGGTTCCTGATGCCATACCAAAGAGCCCAAATATTTTTTCCCATTTAATCCATGAAACACACTGTATTTTTCTGTGTATAAGAAGACACTTTTGTCAAAAACTGTTAAACCAAAAATTGGGGCTCCTCTGATATACGAGAGTAATCTGTGTATTGATTCTTTTTTTAAAAGATTTATTTTATTGATTTTTGACAGGCAGAGAAAGACAGAGACAGAGAGAGACAGAGAAAGGGGGGAGGGCCCAGAGTAGTCTCCATAGTTGACAGCATTAGTTTTCCATATAGTTTTACTCCACAGGTGGGTGTGGGGCTGCACAGAGCAGGACCTGGGCTGGGAGCCTCCCACATAGGCCCCAGCAAGAACTGAATTGGGGATACACCCCAGTTCAGCATATGGGTCCTCGTGGGCCGGAGCAGGGATTCAATCCTCAGGTTCTGGGGCTGCAAAGTGAGCACTTAACCTGCTGAGCCATCCCAGCTTTCCCTGTATTGATTTCTTAATGTTGTGTTAGAAAAGTAGGGGTTGTCTTGTATATGGGAGTGTCTTATCCTGAAAAAAATACAGTATGCTGTATTAGACACTGATGAGCAAAACAACAATGAATAAGACAGTTTTCGCCCTTATAGATCTTTTTTTAAGTGTTTAATTTTTTTCCTCATTTACTCTTACTTTTCAATTACATTTGACGTACAATGTTACATTGGTTCGATGTGTACAGCACAGTGATGAGACATTTCTATAACTTACAAAACCCTATTCCGATACTTCTGGTTTCCACTTGACACCATGTATCCTTATTACTATGTTATTGACTGTGTGCTCTATGCTGCACTTTATATCACTGTGACTATTTTGTGACTATGAATTTGTACTTATTAATTTTCCCCCCACCCCTCTCACCCTCCTCCCATCACCCTAACAAATCTAGCACCCATCTGATACAACCCATCACTGCTGCAACATTATTGGCTACATCCCCATGTTACACCCTATATCCCCATAACTATTACTTTGTACCCACCAAACTTAACTTCCCCCTTCCTTCCCCTTATTCCACCTCTTCCCATCCGGAAACAAAATAACTGTGTTCTATATCTCTGAATCTGTCTCTGTTCTGCTTGTTTATTTTCTTCTTTGGATTTCACCTATAAGAAGAGTCAACTTGCATCTATCTTCCTCTGTTTGACAGTCCATTCAATGCATGTCTTTTGATTGGAGCTTTTAATCCATTTAAACTGAAGGTAATTGTTGATATGTAGCTATTGCCATTTTATTATTTATAATTTTGCTTTCTTCCCCATCTTAAAGTAGTCCCTTTAAGAGTCCTTGTAATACTGGTTTAGTGGTAATTGAGTCCTTTAGCTTTTTCTTGTCTGGGAAGCTCTTTATTTGTCCTTTGATTTTGAATGATAGCCTTGCTGATTATAGTAATCTTGGTTGCAGGTCTTTGCTTTTCATCACGTTGAATATTTTCTGCCAATCCTTTCTGGTCTGCAAAGTTTCTGTTGAGAAATCAGCTGAGAGTCTTATGGGAGCTCCCTTATAATTATGTTACTAGTTGCTTTTCTCTTGCTGCTTTTAGGATTCTCTCTTTGTCTTTAATCTTGGCCATTTTAATTATAATGTGTCTTGGTGTAGTCCAATTTGGGTTTATCTTGTTTGGGGCTCTCTATGCTTCCTGGGTTTCTATGTCTGTTTCCTTCACCAGTTTAGAAAAGTTTTCAGTCATTTCTTCAAATAGGTTCTCAATTTCTTGCTTTCTCTCTTATCCTTCTGTTATCTGCCCACACCCAACACACACACACCCCATAGTGTAAGTGTTGTTATACTTGATATTATCCCAGAGGCCCTTTAAATTACCCTCATTTTTTTAATTCTTTTTCCTTTTTGCTGTTCTAACTGGGTGTTTTCTGCTATCTTGTCTTCCAATTCACTGATTCAATCTTCTCCATCTCATCTGCTGGTGATTCATGCTACTGCATTCTGAATTTCAGTTACTGCATTCTTCATTTCTGACTGATTCTTTTTTTATTAGTTCTATATCCTTCTTTATGCTTGTTATCTCTCTGTTGAAGTTTTCACTGAGTTCCTTGAGAGTCCTTGTAACCATCTTTGGAATTCTGTATCTCATAAGCTGTTTGCCTTCATCTTGTTTAGTCCTTCTTCTGGAATTTCTTCAGTACTTTTATTTGGGATGTGTATCTTTGTTTCCTTATTTTGGATGCCTCTCTGTGTTTGTTTCTGTGTATTAGGTAGATCTGTTACATCTCCCAGTATTGCAGGATAGCCTTATATAGTAGGTGCCCTGAGGGGCTCTGGTACAGTCTCCCTGGTCACCTGTGCTGGGTGCTCCTGTAGACTCTGGTTTGGTACCAATGCTATGCATGGTGCTATTCAGCAAAAGTCTCAGAAAACACCTATGCTGGTAGCTGTCCGCCTGGGGCCTGTGACTTAAATAATTTTCTAAGAAAGATTATAATGCTGGTGGGGTGGGCTGCTCACTGGAGAAAGTGCCTCTGGCATTTGGGGGAGTTGGGTGGGGTGGGGTCTCAGTGAGTCAGCAGGGTGGAGTGAGCAGAGCTCACCAACCCATCAGCTTTGGATTCAGCCATGTGGGGGTGGAAGCAACACAGGAAAGATGGTGTCCACCAGCTGGCTGCATGGGAGGAGGTTTCACCCAGGAAAAATGGTGACTGTTTTCCAGTCCTCACCCCAAAACCACAAGCCTCAGTCTGTTTCCAACATGCTTTCAACACCCCCTGAGTCACCATCCCTCTGCTGGAGCCCTGGGTGAGTACCGGTGAGTGACTGAGTCTGTGCACAGGTACTTTAAGAGGATGTCTGGGTCTCCTACAGCCTTCCATCCCAACCAGACAGTGGGAGCCCCCACTGCTTCTCACAGTCAGGTGTTGTGGGGCTCCATTTCCCAGCACCAGTGCTCTGGGCTGGGGAGCGTGGTGTGGGGCTGGGGTCCCTCGCTCCTCCGGGGGGAACCTCTGTGGTTGAGAAATCCTCCTGCTTCTCTGTTGCCACCAGAGGTTTGGCTCCTTTCACATCTGCGTCCCTCCTACCTGTCGTGACGTGGCCCTTTCTTGTTTGTGTCCTTGGTTATAAAGTTTCCATTCAGCTAGACTCCAGGTGGTTCTCCAGGCTGGTTGTTCAATAATTTAGTTGTAATTTTCATGTGTTCCCACAATGAAGCAGGCACCGTGTTTACCTACTCTGCCATCTTGGATCTCTGCCTCATAGACCTTATACTTGAGTCTGTCCCTAGCATCGTTCCACAAACATTTTTAGTTAACTTTGGTGAGTAGTCAGAAAATATATTCATTAAATTTATATATGACAAGCAGGTAAGAGGAAGAGCAGATCCAGCAAATGATGAAATTGCATCCCAGGGAAATTTGAAAGGCTAGTATCATGGGATAAACCAAATAATACTAAATATAATAAGACTAAGTCAAAGACTCTGCCCTTGAATCCAAAACAACAACAACTACAAAAACCTACAATGGCCTTCACAAAAGTATGTGTTGAGGGAAAATATAGTTTAGCAGAAGGTGATGAAAATGATCCAAAGGTTCATTTGGAATGAAATCAATATGACTAAACAGTGTGAGCATCTGAAAAAAGAAAAATAAAAGAAGCTAAAACAATCTTGAGATTTATAAATAGAACACAAGGAAATAGAAATATTCCATCCTAAGTTAGTGGCCTAGGTACCACCTTTATGAGGAATATGAAAAGAGTGGAAGGTGTACAGAATAAATTGATTAGAATAGTGATGGCTGCTCCTGAGACAGCAGAGGGAACAGTAGAAAGGAATGAAAATGTCTATTTCTGAAAGGGTTCATTGGGGACAGGATAGATATCTTCAAATGTGTAAAACACTATTCTGTGAAGAAAGGTCTATACTTGTTTTATACATCTAGAGGCAGAATTAAAACCAAAAAAAAAAAAAAAGAAAATAGAGTTGTCTATAATTAGTTCAAACTAACTACAAACTGTTGTCCAAACCTCTTTTGCCACACTCTGTGATGTATCATGGGCTCCCTCTCCAGCATTCTCTCAGCTCTCTCCCACCTATTTACCGCACTTCACACACTGCATTCTTCCAATTCCTCAAACTCACCAAGCCCAACCCCACCTTAAAGTCATGCACTTGCTATTTCTGTGGAATAAAAAACTTTGCTCATAGATATGCAAATGCATGATATATTATAACATGGGTGTTTGTATTCTATTCACTGTCAAATTCCCAGTAGTCCCTAGTGGAATGCCTGGAACACTAGGTATTCGTTAAATATCAGCTGAATGAATGAACAAAAGTAAAAAAATGGCAAGATCTGTCTAGATACCTGTTTGAGTGAAGAGTGAAGCTCACTGAGAGAGCTGTGGTAGAGAGGATTCACACAGATTGAGAGGTAGAACTGGGTGATCTGCAGTCCTTTTCAACACTGAAATTCTATGACTAAGCACCAAATTGTGGGATGCATTATAATTACACTAGCAGTTCAGAGAGGGTGGTTAATGAAGACTGGAGCAGTCAAGAAGGCTTCATTGAAAAGTAGAAATTGAGGGCTTTTCAAGGATGAGCAAAGTCCCATAGGCACACCTAAGTAGCATACAAGAAGGAGATAACTAGAAGGAACAAGGCTTCACTACAGGGGATGATGTGCTTTGGGAACTTAAAATGAAATTGGACAGGGATACCGGGATAGCTCAGCGGTTAAGCACTTTCCCTGCAATCCTGAGGTCTGGGGTTCAATTCCTGGCCCTAGCCCGTGCAAACCCCATATTCTGAACTGTGATGCAACTGAAAGCCTCCCAGGAAGGCTCAGCAGTAAAGGTTCTTATCCCCAATGTGGGAGGCCCCAGTTCAATTCCCTCCCTATGTGGCCCCACATCCACCTGTGTGGATTGAAACCGTGTCACAACTAGTGATGTACAACTATGGAGACTGCTCTGGGCCCTCCCCCCTTCTCTCTCTCTCTTACCTTCTAAATAAATAAATAAAATATAATTTAAAAAAATGAGAAGGGACAGGTAGAGCAGGGCCACAATGCAAGGTAAGATCTTAAAGCCACAAGTGAATCAGAAAAAGATCAATCTGAGAGACTTTTTTAAAAGCACTCAGACTTTCATGCCTAAATTAATAGTAACTATAGTTATTTCCATAATGGGAACTTGAAATATAGTAAATACTTAAATATTTGCTTACTTTCCATAAAAAGATCCTATTCTTGAAAATTGGCAAGATATTTACCAGCCTTTATGTAAGAATGGCAATGAGTTTACATATATTCTGTCACTCAGATTCCTTTGTCACCAATGTCCTGCAGGTGGCTGGCTGGTTATGGTTAGGTGGGGGAAATGTCCTCTACTTTAAACAGATGACCTCTATGATCTATATGACTGTGACCTTATTAGAATCATGCTCCATCCAGACCAATGGTTATAACCTTATGTGATCAGACCTATATAAAGCAGCCCCTTAACTGAGATTAAAATGATTTCTTCTCCATCCGTCCAGTACTTACACCTTCATTGAATATAGTCCTTTGCAAATCATCACTTTAAAAGCCTATCCCTCAGTCTCATTTTTCCCATCCTGATACCTCTCTTTAAAAAGACTTTCAGAAACCACATACCAGCCAAACAATTAAAATGTCTCATCACTGTGGGCAGTGGCCTATGCCATGTAATTAATTCTGCCATATCTCCTTTAAACAACACAACTCCTCACATGAGGCAGGGATGGTTAGAGATCTAGACCCCAGCTGCGCTTAATGACATTTCACTCCCTCTTCCTTAGTAACTGGCTTCTCTTTTCTTCCCTTTCCACTTGACTTGTTTATTTCTAATATTGCTTGATTTTTGTTGTTGTTTCCACACATTTGTTTGCAAAACTCTTTAGAGGAAATGCATACATACTATATTAGTGTTACTTGAGTGAATTCAGTATGCCACCTATGAAACCCAGTTGAATTTGGGTCATAGAACAGTACAGTATAACAGCTCTATAATCACAGAGCCATGGTTTGAAACTTGACTCTGTTGACCTTGAGCAAATTACAAGCTGTATTACCTTGAACAAATTATTTAACCTCTCTAAACCACTTTCTAAACTGAAAAACAAAAATCTTAATCATAGGAATAAGATAATCTATGTAAAACAGTGCCTAGTACATAAACATTTTCCCTTATCTTCCATTTTAAACTATCAGAACTATAATAAATATTAACTATATTAATTAATCTTATTAATTCAGAGGTTGAGGGGAAAGTAAATACTGCATCACGTTTTAACTACTCAATTCTGTGAAGCAATCAGTCCAGCACACTGGTGTAAATAAAGGAAAGGCACCCAAATGCTATTTATTTGAATTGTCCCCTTGGTGATAGCGCTTCCTCAATAACAAATAGACAAACACAAGCCAGTCATTTTCCACTGTACCTCATAATGAGGAAGTAAGAGGAACTGAATGAAAGAAATATTATCAGGAGAAGAGGAAGGTGCAGTCTTAAGCCTCACGTGCATCTGTGGGAGTTCTTTGCAAAGGCTTTGAGAACAATATGAACACGCAGACTAAAGGGCGCTGCTGTCATTGTTTGGAGAGCAAACAGGCGTGAGGCCCTTCATGAGAGCAAGGCTTCGGGGGTTTAAATTCCAGTTCTACTACTTTCCATGACGCCTCAGGCAATTTACCCAAACCCTCAAATCCCTGGTTTCCTCATGCTAGAATGGAGAAAATTAAGGAGAATATATGTGAAGTCTTGCACGGGGAGCAGGCAGTGTAGGCTGTATCTCCAGTCCCTTAGGGCACTCTTACCCCAACAGAATTGTGTATTCTGATCAGGGTTTCCAGGCTGCATTGTCTGAAGTGTACGTGGTGCTCTGGTACAAAGGAGGACTTTGTATCTGGAGAGTAAGCAGGCCGGTGTTCAATCAATATTTGATCATTTGTTTTGGCTTTAATGGAAGTACCTTGTGTACCAATACCTAGTCTAGGATCTCCTTCATAACCTTTGTAAGCAGGAGGCTATCAGCTTCCTAAGTCTGCAGCATCCTAACCTAATCGTAAGATCTGTCGATCTCATTCACCACTGTTTCCCTTCATTTCCTATAGTCTCAGAAAGTTTCCAGTAGTTTGGCAGGAGTGCTGTCCATGGAAGGCAATCTTTTCAATATATTTGAACCATGTTAAGCTTCCACCAGGTTTAATTATCACTCTATGGCTGGAATTGAACAAATAGAATTGAAGGAAGACTAGTAATTTAAATGACTGTCCTAAACAATAAATTGATGTCTGTGTCACATATCTGTAACCTTCTGAAAAGAGGGCTGTGTCCCTTGTTCTTATTTTTCATAGGAAGATTGTCATAACCCCTAAAGGTCACTGATTCATGAGGGAGTGGGGAACTGCCAACTTTGGGGGCAGGGTTGGTCTGAGTGACTTTGGGTCAGCCAAATGACTGGCATGTGTGTGGGTGGTGGGGGAGGTCCTTTAGAGTCAGAGAGCAGAGCAAGAAAATAGAAATCTCAGGGAAGCCGGGATGGCTCAGAGGGTTAACCGATCACTTTGCAGCCCCAGAGACCAAGGATAGAATTCTGGCCCTGGCCTGTGCGGACCCATATGCTGAACTGGGGCGTGTCCCCATGCGGGAGGCCCCCAGCCCAGTTCCCGCCCTGTGGCACCCCTGCCCACCTGTGTGGAATGAAACCATGTTGAAAACCGATGACGTACAACTATGGAGACTGCATTGGGTCCTCCCCCTTTTCTCTGTCTCTCTCTATCTCTCTTTGTCACACACACACAGACACACACACACACACAAAACAATAAAAAAATAAAAAAGAAAATAGAAATTCCACCCTTTGGTGCCTATATTATGGAGGAGAAAGATATATAAATCAATTTTGAAATTACTTTATCTCATAGATTAATGTTGTGCATTTCTTTCCTATTTTAACATAGTTTTAAAATTATTTTTAAGTTTCAAAAGTAGAGTTGTCTTTATTAAAAAAGAAATATGGGGAAGCAGGGATGGCTCAGAGAGTTAAGCGATCGCTTTGCAGCCCTGGGGACCGAGGATAGAATTCCAGCCCTGGCCTGTGGGGACCCATATGCTGAACTGCGGTGTGCTTACCATGTGGGAGGGCCCCAGATGGGCTCTCTCCCTGCACGGCCCCTGCCTACCTGTGTGGAACAAAAACATGTCAAAAACTGATGACATACAGCTATGGAGACTGCTCTGGGCCCTCTTCCTTCTCTCTATCTCTCTCTGTCTCTGTCAAAAACAATAAAATAAATCTTTTAAAAAATAAAATGAAAAAATAAAAAAGAAGTATCTGCTCACTGGAGAATGTTACAATAGACAAATAAGGAAAAGGAAGACAATCCGAAGTCCTTCTGCAAAAAAACTTGCAGCTGGAGGTTGAAGGAGGTGGAACTGAAAGGGACATGAAGAAACTTCTGTGGGGGTAGATGCAGCAATTTTGTCTTGGTGGCAATGATTATAAATATGTAGACATTATCAAAATTCATAGAACTGTTTACTTAGATGGGTGTACAGTATTTCATTGTATGAAAATTACACCTCTATGAAGCTGACTGATATTTTTCAAAGTACTCTGTGCTTGTCCAAATAAAAATACTGTTAATAACCTTATGTACATTTCTTCAAATGATTTTCTGTGTATTTATATATACCCATATTTGTTTGTTTACACAAAATACTGTATATATATTTTTAAGATTTATTTATTGTTTGAGAGGAGAGAGAAGTGGGGGGAGGGGGGGGGACCAGAGCAGTCTCCATAGTTGTGCATCATTAATTGTGACATGGTTTCATTCCACACAGGTGGATGTGGGCCACGTCGGGCAGGAACTGAATCAGGGCCCTCCCACACAGGTAGTGAGAAACTTCACTGCGGTGCCATCCCTGCAGTTACCAGTTGTGCCACAGTTCAGCATATGGGTTTGCATGAGCTGGGGCTAGAATTGGATCCCCAGACCTTTCAGTTGCAAGGCAAGCGCTCAACCTGCTGAGCTATCCTGGCATCCCCCAAAGTGGTATGATTTTTTAAATCAAATGTAATATTTATCACTTCTATTTTTTACTCTCATACCTGCTTTACCACCATAACCAACTGCTCCCCAAAGCTTATTACAAAACACCCAAGGGAAAAAAATTACTTTTGAGGAGAGAGAAACAGGAAGTTATTTTGAATTTTACAACCCCCAGAATCTTGTTATTGACAACTTAACAGCAGTTGCACACGTACTAGGCAGGGTCTTGCTATATAAACATTGGGTAGCAACATTTACCATCAAAACTTAATGGCAGCTGACCGCTCAGAAGCCCACTGGGAGCGGCTGCCCTACCCTTGACTGAATCACATCTGCCTCTAAAAATGTAATTCTACCTGTATGCTTGTGCCTGATGTACAACAATAGAACCCTTTACACCTAGAATTCTACTAGACGTTTTAAAGGACAGGACAACAGAAAATGCTGGTCCCTTCCCCCAGAGGCAAAGTTGTCATTTTCCAGAAGTATCTGTAAGGAAGGCAAAACTTTACCTCTTCCCTCTTAGAGTTTCTAGCTGGGTCTAAAGATTAATCTGATGTAAGACAAATTAACAGGAGAAAATTATATCAATTTTATTTAACATGGGTTTTACATGATGTATAGACTTCATAAGGAAGTAAAGACCCAAAGAAATGACAACATTTGAATGCTTTTATGCTGAATTAAGCAAAGGCAATTATGGAAAAGTAACTAAAATATAAGGGGCGGCTACAGGAAGAAAAGAGCTATTTTAACAAGGTGTGTTTTAATAGAATTATCTGGGCCTCAACTCCCCAAGAATGTTTCTTTCCTCTTAGTATAGAGAGGACATCTTTCACATGGGGGTTTTATTTTTTATTTTAGGGTGGAAAAGGGGGGTGGTCACAGCACCCTTCTTGAACCTGCTGTTTTTCAAGTGCCTTTAGCTCAAAATAATCCCTATGCCAAAAGGACATATTTGGGGGTGACATTCTGGTTTCCTTTATACTTCTGAACCTCCGGAAGCCAGCTTGTTTTTTATCCATGCAAAACCACAGGAATAAGGAAGGAGCTAGAGATATAAAGTCAAAACCACCCCTGCAGTTCATACGGATGCTGGCATAAAGGCCTGACATTAGGGGAAGCAGCACCGATTACCACCTAACTCCTGCCTCTGCTCTCATGGGGTGTGTGATGTGTATTCAGATGGGCTATTCAGCCAAAGACAGGGGTGACCTTCTACTGGGGGAGTTAGACAAAGAAGCTAACTACAGGATAATCTGTCCCTGTGGTAATTGGTTTCTCAAAATCAGGAAAGGGAACTGTAAAAATTCATCCTGTTTTTTACCAGGAACAAAGTAATTTGGCCCCATTGACAGAAAAACAAAAATAAAACGCTGTTCAGGTTTCATGGCTTGTTTACAGCGGTGGCCAGTAGTTAAGCACCGTATGCAGATGAGGATTTAATCACCGCCTCCTGATGACTCAGGTCTACACAGCTCCAGGGATGGAAGACTGCCTGCACTCAGGGAGCAGGGGCCAAGCGGCAGGCCAGCCAGTGTGTGTCTAACACCGAGCAGTCATAATCTCAGGGACTGCCTCTCACTCTTGGAGCCAAGGTGGGGACCTGGAGGCAGAAGGGCCCAAGTTCCTTTGGGCCAGGGCTCAGCATAAAGGCAACCACGTGGCTGAACAAGCTGCCCCTGCTTTTGGGGGACAGCTGGAGCCACTCTCAGGCCCTCAGCCAGCAGATGTGCATAAAGTGAAGGCACCACATGAGAAGCAGGGAGTCAGGACACACTGACACCAGCAGAGAAGTGACAAATGACAGGGTAGGACAACAGAAGAACTCTAAGTGCACGGCTGTCTGGAGCCAGTTAGCACCAGGCTACCAGCTCTGTGGACCTCAGATGCTCCGAGGGCATGGTGGTATTAGAGCACTGGACAGTGACTGATGCTCACTGTGAGTCATCAAGGAAAGTCCAGATTATGTTCAGAACATTTTGTTTAAAGAGGCAAAATAAAGCATTTTGAAAAGAATCACTTTCCAAAATAATCTGTTGAAATTGGAATTCAGAGATGCTGGGATAGCTCAGCAATCGAGCTCTTGCCTCACAATCGTGAGGTCCTCGTATCAATTCCCAGCCCCAGTTCGTGCAAACCCATATGTTGAACTGCAGCACAACTGCCAACCACTGGGATGGCTCAGCAGTGAAGGTTCTCACCTTCCATGGTGGAGCTCCCCCGTTCAGTTCCCACCCCTGTAAGAAACCATGTCACAACTAATGTACAACTATGAAGACAGCTTGGGGCCTTACCTCCTCTCTCTCTTTCTCTCTCTCTCATTCTCTCTCTCTCATTCTCTCTCTCTCTCTCTCTCTCTCTCTCTCTCTCTCTCTCTCTCTCTCTCTCTCTCTCTCTCTCTCTTTCTCTCTCTCTCTCCCCTCCTCAAAAACAAAACAAAACTGGAATTCAAGCTTGGGCTATAACATGTTGGCTATCAATAGCACTTCCACTTAAAATATTAAGTATATTTCATATTACTATATTAAAAATCCCATCCAAAGTGAGAATTGATTTTTATCTAGATAGTCTTGCTGATATATAAATATATATACATAGATATCTATTTTTATATCAAACTGTATATCTTTCTACCTCTTCCAGGACCTGACGCCATTTATTTCCTCCCCCAGCTACCTGCTTTATACTAGATCTTTCTCTTCAGCATTATGAACATGTTCAGCTCTCTCCCACCTGGAAAAAAAAAAAAAAGGGTAGACCTGCTTGGTCCCCCAGAATCTCACCCTCTATTGGCACTAACATATGAATTTATTTTTCTTCACAAGTAAACTTTTAGGAAAAGCTCCAAATCTTGTGATCACTTCTCCAAGGGATCTTCTCTTGCTAATTTCCAGCACCTCCTTTTTTAAAGTCTAATATTACTTTTCATATTTGTACTTGCACATTGGACTGTGCCCCTCTTAAGCCCGCTTTCCTCCAGGGCCCTGTGATAATCCTCTGCTTTATTTTCTTCCCACTTCTGTCCCACCAGGCTCTCCTTTCAAGTTTCCCTTTCTTCTCTCTGAACCCTCAATGTCACTATTTCTCAAGGTTCTGTTTCCGGATTTCTTCTCACTTGAAACAGTCTCTCTAGGCTATCTTATCCACTATTGCTTTACTGATGCCCATATCTATATATCTGATGAAGTTCTCACTGTGAAAACATGGACATGTGAGTGTATAAAACCCAGGTGACACTTAAAATGTCCCATATTCAAGCTTCTTTCCTTCTCATCACACGTGTTCTTCATTTTTCCCTGTTTGAGAACCACCCATCCAATAACCCAACTTTGGAGACACCATAGATTCTTCCCTTTTTAAGCAATTGCAACCTTTTCTTGATTTTGCTTCTTGCTATCTCTCAAATCTGTCCCGTCCTGCCTGCCTCCTGTGTGCTGCTTTACCTTCAGTTTGGATCAGGGTATGTGTTTAGTCCTCACTTTCACACTTCAGTTCTTGATTCTTGACCTTTTTGCTTATACTCCTTCACTCCTTTAGAATTTTTCATTTGGTAATTTGGACTTATTCTCATTCACAATCAACAGCATGAGGCCTTGGTCCTGGTTTCCACTTCAAAGACCATTCTTCCCTACCTCTCATAAGAGAGAGAGAAATGGGATATTTCTCTTGATTAAGGACACTCCCCCAGAAACCACAGTCAATCATAAGGAAGTATTACTTGGTTTGGAATTGTTGCTCCCTTTGTTGGCCTCCACCTTATACTATGAATTATTTGACAATTCTTGACTGCTGATTTTAGTATCTAGATCATCAATGGGACTGCGTCTATTTCCTGCCTTTTCTGTTGATTATCAGTCATATTTTATTGCTTTATCACATGTTTACTAATTTTATATCATATGTCAGACATTAGGCATAAAAATATAAAGATTACAAATGTTGCCTTCTATCAGAGAGGGTTGCCCCTTTCCTCGGTTACGCAAGGATGGTAAGGGGTTGTTCACTTCAATTACATGAGAAATTGAGGCACTTGGAGCCTGAATTGCAGTGTCACAAGACTTGCTCTGTCCCTGTTGCTAGGGCATGGCTCCTCTGAATTTGTGACTATGAACCTAAAGGTCTTCACGTCTTCCATCCTGAAAAGACTGCAAGAGATCGGGTTCTGCTCTTCAGAAATTCCAACTTAGCTCTTCAACCTCCTGCCCCCACAGCTTCAATATCTGGTAAATGTCTTGGGGAGAAACTAGAGTCATTCTGAGGCAAGGTCCACCCTAGAGGGCCTTTGTTTCCTAAGGATTTCAAGACTGTATGAGGTAGATTTCACTCTTGTCTTTCAGAAGCTCTAACCCTAGTTCTGTAGCCTCCTGTGCAGTACCACAATTCAGCAAATATGTTATGGGGAAAATCAGCCATGTACTTGTGTTTCCTCCTTTCTATTTGTCACAGCATCCCATTAGAACTATTGAGAACTTTACTGGGGTTGTTTGTTTGTTTTTGTTTTGTTTTATTTTGTTTTGCCCCAGAAGAGGTTCTCTGCCTAAGCAAACTCTTCAACCCACAGTCAGAACCAGCAAATGCTCTAGAGCAGGGGTCTTCAAACTTTTCAGCCCACGGGCCGCATTAACTATCAAACAGCAGTTTGGGGGCCGACTACATACTCGAGGTCCAAATAAAAAAAAATCAGGGGAAAGCCGGGACGGCTCAGCGGGTTGAGCGCTCGCTTTGGGGCCATGAGGACCGAGGATCGAATCCCGGCTCCGGCCCAGGCAGGACCCACATGCTGAACTGGGGAGTTCCCACAGTTCGGTTCTCTAGCTGTCTCTGTCTCTGTCTCTCTCTCTATCTGTCAAAAGTAAAATAGAAATAAATATGCACTGAAGA
>PVKE010024530.1:0-23739 GCA_004027555.1 Craseonycteris thonglongyai | reverse complement strand
TATATTACTTAACCTCTCTGATCTTCAGTTTCTGCATATCTAAAATGGGAATACGGAAAGCCGGGATGGCTCAGTGGGTTAAGCGTTTGCTTTGAAGCCCCAAAGACCGAGGATCGGATCCCGGCTCTGGCCCAGGTGGACCCACATGCTGAACTGGGGTGTGCTTCCCAAATGCTATAAGGCCCCCAGATCAGTTCAAAAAAAAAGAACTGAACTGGGGGCATACCCCAGTTCAGCTTAAAATGGGAATAATCATAATATCTACATTGTAGAATTTTTCAGAGGGTTAAGTAAAAAGAATAACCTACGTTAAGTGCTTAGCACAGTGATTGGCACATAGTGAGCAATTGTTAGCTGCTATTATTATTATTATTATTACTATTATTATTATTTTATTGGTCATGTATTTTTTGACCTGTTAAATAAAGAATAAATTACTTCATTTTCAGTCCCACCACCACCATCAAGTCATATTTTTTGTGTTCATAAATAATTGAAAGTGCTCAAAACAATAACAGCAGTTTAACTACATTGCTCCTATTTTTCTTTCCACAAGGAAACATGAGGATAAAGCTTCAGCTCTCAGCAGCACAGAATAAGTAGCTTCTCCCTTCCTCCTCCAGCTGCAAAGAGGTTGGCACCTGTTTGAAAGGTGTATGTTTGTTTGTTTTCTATTTTTTTTTTCTATTGCTTCCATGTTCACAAAGCCCAGGGATTAAAAAGCAGCTGCCAGCTTATTTTTTGTTGCAATGGTAACAAAAATTTCTGTGTAATTGGTTGTTCACAGAAAATGTGCAAATCTCTCTCACAGAGGGTGTCGTTAGTTGGCCAGCCATTGATTCTGTGCCAGGTAAAGACACCTACGGGATTGGTTAGGGTCTGGAACAGAAAGAGACAGTGGTGTACTACTGGGTGGCCAAAGCTCATGAAGAGAACCTGTCAGCTAGGCACACCAGAGATCAAACACAAATTCTTCTGTTAAAAGTGGCAGGCAACAGATTATGAAAAGAAAAGTCTGTCAGGAGAAGTGTCAACAAGCTAAGTTTTGAGGGGACTGAAAAAGGTACTGGCTTAAAGTGGGGGGAAATCTGAAGCAAGAGAGGGTTTTGCAAGCACCTTGTCTTATAAATACATGTCTCTGAGTTTCTTTCTCTTTAGATTTTGTGATTTTTAAGGGAAAAGATCTTGTCTTGTTTTTCCTTGTCTGCTCAATGCCTAGAACATATTAAGAACATAATGGTTAAGAACATTAATCTTGGGGCCAGGTTGTCTGAGTTTTTAATTTTAGCTGTGCCACGTAATACCTGTATGGATTTGCACAAGTTGCTTAACCTCTCTGTTTTGCAGTTTCCTCATCTGTAAAACGAGGATAAAAATATTAGTTATCTCAAGAATTATTTTGAAGTTACTGCATGAAAAACACTTAGAATAGTGCCTGCTACATATTAAGAATCATAGAGTGATTATTATTATTTTCCAATTCAAAGCATTTAGGGTAGTACACAAGGGCCTTCAGGATGGGGTCCTCTTGCCTATCTCTCCACCCTCCAATACATACTTCCCCTATGCATACTATGCTATTTATAGTTCCCAGAACTCATCTGGGTGTTTTATGCCTCCATACTTCTGATTACTCCTCTGTCTCTCTCCAGTTAGTCTATCTTATGAACTTTTACTCATCTTCTAAAACTCACCTCAAAGGCTGGTTCCTCTAAAAAGTACTGCCTCTTTTGTGTTGCTCTTTCCTGCACAGATAGCTGTCATTATACACAGGACATCCTTTTATCCCTCTTTATATACATATCATCTGTGCACTAGAATGTGAGCCAGTCAAGAATCAGATCATAATTCACCTCTGTATTAAATCATTTAGCACAGCACTTGGAACATATTAGGCATTCAACACATGCTTCTTGTGTGAATAAATTACAGAGCAAACAAATAAAAGAAGAAATAAATATACTTATTGGATGTGGCTGAAGATACTGTTGAGGTAATTGAGTGAAAACTAGTGAGGGTTGCCTTTGAAAGAGGACCTCAGTGGACTTGTTCTTCCATAGGAAGGTTTTGTCATCTGCAGAAAGGGCTTGCTTCTATCTGAATCAGGAGAAAGATCATCAGGCTCCTTCCTGACGAAGCAGAGTTTCTGACAGTTCTAAAAACTTCTAGAAATTGTTGGCCTGGACTGTGTTGGAAGCATCTCACTTCACCCTCAGAGTACAGCAGCTGGCAGCTTCCAAGGGACTGGCTGCCCCCAATACCCCTGAATGTGAATGTCATTGATCCTGGAATCTGTTAAGTTACTGAGGATCATGGGGCTGTTGTTATTATTGACATTGTTCAGTGGCAGGGTTTTTTTTTCTTCTTTTTTTTGGATAAAGTTTTTATTGAAGTCAAGATGCAAATTTCTTATGCTCACAAATGATCTGGTTTGGGTCTATAAGTTCCTTCATTGGATGGACCCAAAGTGATAGGACATTCATGCTGTGGGCATTTGTGCTCTGCCATTTGAAAAAATAAATGTGTCAGTTGGGAAAAAAATGACACACTCAAACAATGTATTTAAAAGTTGTTGAATGAAGAGAGTAGGTATAGACTAATGGGCAGAGTTAAGGAAACATCATGGGACGCGAAGCTTGAGGAATCTAAGTGTGGGAAGCCCCACCATCCCTAAGCCTAAAAGCACAAGTGGAAGGAATGAGATTGCCAAAACCTGGAGAGAAGTTGGAGCCATGGAATAAAGGCCACCAACAGGATTTATGGCCAACAATGAATACATTCACTGCCAGAAGAATGAAGATGAGGGATAAGAAGCTGGTTTCTTTCTCTTTCACCCTTATCTCTTTCCAGTACTTCCCGTTGGCCAAATTCAAATGAAAGCCAGAGAGGAAACAGAATCCAGGTTTGCAATCTGTGATTAGCTCCCCACAACACAGAACTGGATGTCCCAAGTGTAGAAAGTAGATAGGAAAGGGGGCACTGGGGTAAGGTTGCCAGATTTAGCAAATAAAAATATAGGCTATACAGCTAAGTTTGAATTTCAGATAAACAGTGAAACTGTTTAGTATTAGTATGTCCAATGCAATATATGGAACATACTTATATTTTTAAATTATTTACTGTTAAGGGGAGGGAAATGGAAAGTTCAGTTTGGCTATTACAAAATAATATAGGGATGTAGAACACAGCATGGGAATATGGTCAATAATGTTGCAATGATAGTTTGTGGTGTCAGATGGGTACTGCATTTGTGGGGGTGATGGGAGGAGAGCAGGAAGGATGGGTTTAAAAGTGAAAGCAATCAAGAAGTATGGATTCATAGTCTCTATATAGTCACAGGGATCTAAACTACAGTATAGGGCATACAAAAATAAAAACAAAATAACTATATATGGTGTCAGAAGGGAGTCAGATATATCGGAATAAGAAATTCGTAAGTTATATATATGTGTCACCACTATGCTGTACACATGAAACTAATATAATATGGTATGTTAAATATAATTACAAAATAATTAAATGTTACCAGTAAAAATTATTTATTGTTTTCTGATATTAAAATTTCATTTGTCATCTGTATTTTATCTGGCAACCCTAACTACAGAATAATTAACACAGGGATATTTTTAGTATTTTTGTTTATGACTAAAATACATTTTTGTTTTTACTTAAGCATGTGTATTTTTATCTCAGCCAGAGCAGAATTACATTTTTCTATATAGCAGAAAGAATATCTCTGACCTGGATCTTCATCCCCATACCCAGATACACTCACTGGATTGAAGTGAATGGCAGCTTCTGAGAAGGAAGCTGCTAGATTTTAGTGGGTATGAAAAAACTTCCACATGTGTGGCATTTCAGCCAAACAGTGAATAGGTGGCAGTCTTGATCAATTTATCACAAAGATAATAATAACATTTATTCTTTGAAAGTAAATCAGTGACAGTAAAGGGAAGATATGTAAATACCTGAATATAAAAGAAGACATTTTCATTAATTTCAATATGACTCAGGATTAACACATTGTACTTTGGTGGGACTTCATTTGTGTTTTAATGAGTTGTTTTTTCCTTTTCTGAGTTATTTTTAACATTAGAACTGACTTTATTCTGAACTTCCAAGCAGTTGCACTTGAAACTAAAGGACAGTAGTGAGCCATAGGTAGCAGAACTGTGTGTTTAGACTGATAGGGTAACTTCACCCAGGCTTCACAATCGAGTAGGGTGGCAGAGGAGAGTAAGCATGGCCAATCACATGTAATTCACTCAAAAACATAAGTGCTAGCCAGGGTCAGATATTGATGTAGGTGTCATTTAACCATAAGCTGTTACTTTCTTTAAGATATTTACAATATAGGGGTTGCTGGGTTAGCTCAGCGGTTGAGCACCTGCCTCACAGTTGCGAGGTCCAGGATTCAATTCTCAGCCCTGGCCTGTGCTATGGTGCAACTGATTCAACAACAAAGGATTCTGGGGTCAAATAAGTGTGGAAAATGCTGTGTATTCTAGCTCCTTCTTGGAGAGCCACAGTACACATCTGCCTAGGGAAAGCTTTAAGAATTTCTGCAGCAAGGAAACTAGATTAACTTTTCTTGGATGATCATTTCCCTAACTTGTTTGACCTCAGGAAGGACCCTTTTTTAAATGTTGAAACTCAGTAACACCTGGCAGAAATTGTGTTTTATGACACCCATACCAGTATTATTATATTTTAATCTGCAGTGCAGTCCCTGGGCTGGATTATAGAAAGTAGTCCCTTCTTTACAACTCAGTTCAAACAAAACTGAATACAAGTGTTTGGTGAACACCTGCCAATAGTGACATCTGCTGCAACAAGTATTGCTCCTGTTGTTGAGAGCTGGTATCACATCAAATAAAAGTCAAGGGTGGTATTGATGTCAAAAGGGTAATATTTAGTCAGCCTGGACAACCAGCTCCCAGGAGTTGTCAACTACTTTCTCTTCCAAGTTGTTCTTATCTGACTAAATTTTGGTGGTTTTCTAATTTTTCTCCTGACCTCAGCAGCCTTATTGATGTGAGAAACTTGTGTCTGGTAAGTTTGAAGTGTCATTAGCTAGTAATAAAAGCCAAAACATCAAGTTAGCTTAATCACTTCATTGCTCAAAATCTTCCTTAATGGGGAAGCCAGGATGGCTCAGTGGGTTGAACACTCACTTTGCAGTGCCGGGGACCGGGGGTCAAGTCCCGGCCCCAGCCTGTGCAGACCCATGTGCTGAACTGGGGTGTTCCCCCAGTTCAGTTCTCTCTCTGTTTCTCTCTATCTCTCTCTCTCTATCTCTCTCTCTCTGTCAAAACAACAACAAAAAAATCTTCCTCAAATCCACATCACCTATAGAAACAAAGACAAAAATTATTTATGTGGGCATCAGTGGTTCCCCATGATCTGACCCCATCACACATGCACACACATGTATATGAGAACACACACCCACCCACCACTATTTATCTTTTGCCAATAATAAGGTTTGCTCTTTCTTGCTTCTTTGTAGTTACATTGTTCTCTATGATGGAAATGGCCTTTCCAATGATTGTCAGAATCTCAATTAGCCCCCATAGTCCACATCAAATGCTTCCTTCTTGTAATAGCTGTCCTAGTTCCTTCCAGTTGGAACTAGTTCCAGTTGTACTTTTTACATAGCCTTTATCACAGGTTACTCTGAGTGCAAACTAGCTTTATATGAATCAGTACCTTCAACGTAGAGAATATTTTACTAACTTTGGTAATCCCTCTAATCAATAAATCCATTCATCAACAACTGCTGCGTGCTACTCTGAGCCAGGTACAAAGTCTTATGCGTGGTAGGGGCACAATTTATATTTAGGACTCAAAACACAAAGACTAGAAATAGAAGTGGGCTCTCTGATACAAAGCCTTGAGAGATTATTTATACCATCACCATCAACATGAGTCATGGGACCACAGGGTGAGTGTTGTTTTGTCCACCCTAGTTGTGACTTTGGTGTGAAAAGACGAATTGCCTGGGAGGCACATAAGAAGACCAGCAATTCTGTTGGAGATGCTGGTAAATCTAAGTGAACCAAAGCGGAAGGGGGGCTATTTTTAATTATTTTAAAGGTTTCTGACTTAAGCCAGCCTGAATAATCCCCAACAGGAAAACCTCTGTTATGTTTCTTTAGGATATTGGCACCTTTAAACTGCCACCCTTTCAGAAAAAAATGTAAAAGATCAGACCTCAGGTTTGGCTTTTCATTTTTCTTTTCATCTATGGAAACTTTAACCCCAGTTTAATAATAATAACCATCATGATAGATCAGACACATACATACAACATCTCTATGAACTCTAATAACAACCCTAAGGCAGTACTATTGTTGATGTTATCACACTCATTTTATAGCTCAGAAAAGTGAAGCTCAGAGAGTGAAAGTGTTCTTATACTGTCATCAGGGAAAAGCAGACACACTAGTGAGCCTAGTCACTAATGTGTCTGGATTCTTTGAAGCTTTTCACTATAAGTTGATCATTAATAACAGCTAGTATATAAAAATGCATTTTATATTTCAAGGATTCTTACAAGTGTTACTTTATTGAATATTGACACTAATCTTTTGAGGACTTGAATTTTAAAGATAAAAAAAAATGAGGCTTATAGAAGGTCAGTAACTTGTCCAAGGTCATGCAAAAGATACAGCACCACCAGGATATAAATTCAAGTCTGTCTGACTCCAGCCTCACCACTCTTTTCCATTACACTATTATACATGTAACCTGTGATAAAGGCTATGTAAAAACCCACTTTTAATACAGTAGGCAGGCCCAGATGCTGCTGCCTGAAGGGTTCATATACTATTGGTGGAATCTAAGAATGTATATTTCATACAGAATAGTTCTATGCTAGTGACTCAGTCACAAACTTACTTATGTTCCTCCAAGCCCTTCCTGTTTCCCCTTGGGTCATTGACCCCTCTGGTCATCACATCTGCAGGGTCACTCTGAGTTTCCTTGCCATTACAACCTGACTTCCATGGTTTAGTTCAGAGTCAGAACCCTTTCCTTTAGCAATGTTAGTGTCTAGAAAAACAAATCTCTTTCTCAGGTTCCTTGTCAATTTTCCTAAATGGTATGAGTGTACTGTCCATAGCACTGAATTTTTGACATCGTCTTTGGTCACATAGCTCTGTGCTCAGCCTTTTTTAGCTGTTCCATATGAAAACGATCCTTTAAGGAAGAGCAGCCTTTCTGTCTTAGATGGTCTGTAAGCCCTAAGCATGTTCTTAGCTCATACCCTTACATCTCATTTATCTTTTGGACCTTATCTCTTTGGTTTGATAAATATTAGTGGGTTTTAGTAGGAGTTCAAAGGTTTTAGCCCAATCTCAACCACCAATTTGCTGTTTCACCTTGAACATCTATTTCCCCTTTTGAGCTTCAGTGACTGGTCGGGGGTGGGAGGACTTCTGAGGCTCATTGTAGCACCAACCATCTGTGTCTCAAACTTCAATGTCAAAGGACAGTATCGCATGAAGACAATCTAGGGATCTTTCCCATTCTCTTATAATTTGACTACCAGGGAAGAGGATTTTACTACAGAGATATGAACTCTCACTGAACCTCTACCTACCTTCCAAGTTCAAAAATGTGTACCACAGAAGGCAGAAAGAATTTAAAGTATGTATGACCCAATTGTTCAGGATTGTCCAAAGTTAAAACAGTGTACTCATTGAGAACTTTAGTCATGACACTAACAAAATGGATGCAGAAACCTCATTTCAAATCCAAATACAGGACACAGGTATGAATGGGGCAGAACACTTTAAAAGAGAATTCTGAAAAATCTAGATGCATGGTCTTCTCTCTGTATGAAAGAACTTCAGAATTCTGACTGCAGGATGGGAACTGGACAACCAGGCCCAAGGCCAGATAATAGCTTCATGACATTGGTGCTGCAGCAGATGCTGCTGTAGCTACATTTTGTCACCTTCTGTCAACCCAAACAAAGTATGTGTCTTTGGCTTGGCCTAGTGGGAGAATTAGGAAGGCATGACAGTTTTTTAAATTTCATCTACATTTAGCATACCCATCAAAGGACAAGTTAGCAACTTCAAACAACACCTTGGTAATGACAAACAGTGAAGTTAATGTAGGCTCTGACATCTCCGGAGGATATACTGACTAAAACAAAGGGTTCTGGCTCAGAAGGAAGTGCCCCAAACTAAATGAAAGAGAAGTTCTCACATGGGTAGCAAAACCCAAAGGGAGAAAGGGAGATGAAGGGTGGGAGATGTGGCTGTTTACCTAAATTTGATTGTTCACACTATGCCCAGAAGTCCCTGTAGTCTTGCCTTTGCTTTGAAAATAAAACTCTGCTAAAAAGATCAGGATTCTATGGGAATTTTCACACTTGAACATTTGCCTGGCTCTTCAGAGAAGTGCTAGAATCAGTGAAAGGGACCTCAGCACCTCCATGATTGCATTCATGGCTAAGCCCAGGGTCCTTGTTCAGGGATAATTCTCTAAAACATTTCCAAGCTCAAGTACTCAAACTTGATTTGTCTAGTTCTAAGAAAGCCATGCTATTCAAGCCCATGATAGTGCAGCAAAGTCAAAGTGGTAGTGGAACATGTTTAATTTTAGTTGTTTTCTGAAATCTACATATTCAGTGTTTGCCCAGGTTCTTCCATAGAAATAACTTGATTTTTACTCTAAGACAGGGGTGTCAAACTGGCGGCCTGCAGGCCGCATGCGGCCCCCGAGGTAATTTTTTGTGGCCCGCGATGCTCTGAAATAAAATGAAAATAGAAAAAAATGTTATGAAGCAAATAGTGCTTAGGGAAGATCAAGACAATACCGTACACACAAATCCCTCGTTAACCCTTTAACTCCTGAAGATGAGTATACACGTGGCCCAGTGCCTTTCCTGGGGGGCTGTGGGCGTGTATAAACACACTGACTCAGTTCCAGCGACGTTTGTAAATGTGATGTGGCCCACGTGAATCTTGCCTGTTGCACCAAATGGCCCATGTTTTAATTGAGTTTGACACCCCGCTCTAAGAGAATGAAGTAGAAACAAATAATAACAGCAAAAGGCCTGCTTTCATATCTCTGTGTTTTTATCTTCTGAAATTGGAAAAAACACAGAATAGTAATAGTTAGAGGGCTCCCTAAAGATCATCTCATTCAAACTTCTCGTTTTACAGATAAGGCAACAGAAGCCCACAGAGGACTCAGTACTTGCCTCATGTGCCATAGCTAGTGAGTGGCAGAGTTGAGAGCCATATCTAGGCCTTCTGATTTCTGGTCCTGAGTTCTTTTTGACTCATCTATACATAGCACATGTGTGAAAATGAAGACCTTGGCTAGCTAGTATTTGCTACTTCCTTGTGGCATCCTCCCATCCCCATGAAGTGATATGAGAAGACATGGTGTTTGTTTGCCCTTCCAGCAGAATCTTGAAAGTGGATTGTCTCAACAAACAACCCTTTGTCGGGCTCCACCTTAGTCAGGCTTCCAGCTTCTACTGAAGGACAGCTCACACTCTACCCTCACTGCATTTCTCCTACCAGGCCAGCTCAGTTTTCTCTCCTTGATCACTTTATGCTCTACATGCTGCTTGCATTGGGCCCATTCTCTTCTATGCATGTGAACTGAGGTTAGATAGGAGCCCACAGAATACGACTTAACCACTTAAGCTCAGCAAGGCTTTTCCTTTTTTTAAGGTCATGGCAAATTTCTCTGAACAAGGCTTTCCCTCATTTTATTCTGTGATTTTCATACTAAGCTCTACATTTGCCAATAAAAATAAAGGGTTCATAGCACTTCTCAGGAACATTTTAATCTCAACCCCTTGAAAATACAAGCAAGAATCACATTCCTTTGAATGGAAAGCTGAAACAAACAAAAACCAAAATAGAATGGTATACTGTATTATGATGTTTAAGAATAAGTTCCAAAAATTAACTGAATCAAATATAATCAAAGGAATTTCTGGACCCCTGTGGATATTATTCAAATAGAAGTCCTGTGCACTATTGGTGCAGTTGCAAATTTGATGTAGCCACCATGGAAAATGGTATGGGGGTTCCTCAAAAATTAAAAATAGAACTACCTTATGACCCAGCAATTCCACTCCTGGATAATTATCAAAAGTAATCCAAAACACTAATTCAAAAAGATATATACACCTTTATGTTCATTGCATCTCCATTTATAATAACCAAGATATGGAAACAGTTGAAATACCCTTTAATAGACAATTGGATAAATAAATTGTGGCACATATACAATACAATATTACTGTGCTATAAAAAAGGATGAAATCTTACCGTATGCAACAACATCAATGAACTTACAGATTATTATGCTATGTGAAATAAATCAGACTTAGAAAGATAAATGCTATATGATCTCACTTATATGTGGAACCTAAAGAAGAAAATAACCAAAATTAGAACAAAATAGAAACAGATCCATAGATTTGTGGAACAAATGAACGGTTACTAAATGTGAAGGGGCTTGGGGGGCTGAGTGAGAAAGGTAAAAGGATTAAGAAGTACAAATTTGTACTTACAAAAGAGTCACAGGGATGTAAAATACAGTATGGGGAATATAGTCAATAGTATTGTAACAACTGTGTATAGTTTCAGATGGCTACTAGACTTATTGGAGTTATCACTGTGAGTTACATAAATGTCTACTCACTATGTTGTTTTGTACACCTTAAACTAATAAAAATGATTAAAATGGAAATAAAAATAATAAAAAATAAAAATAGGTCCCTTAGAAGAAGAAGAAGAAAAAAAACAAAATGAAAAAACACATACTTGTAAACTGTACAGGGTTAAAAATAAATATTATTGATTGCATACTATGCATCAGGTGTTATATCTAGGTCCTTTGAAAATTTTATTCCCTTTACTCTTCTTGATAACTCTAAAGTGTAGGTGATATTTTCCCTACTTTTATAGGAGAAAGATGAGGTGAATGATTTTCTTAGTATTATACATCTAGTAAGAACAGAGCTTGGACTTTAGTGGTTATATTGGGACACTAACTGTTTCAAAAAGCTAATATCTTGTCACAAAGGGGAGTAAATGGTTCCTGCTGAAATAATCCATAAGGAATAAGAAGGGTTTATTTGTAAGTAACAACCCAATCAGTGTTTTATTTTATGAGCACTTATGAAAATCTGATCTAAGAGTTTAGAATTTGTGAGAAAGAGGCACAACTAGGAAGGGGTTTTACTATAGTTCATTTAAGGTCTGAACTTATAAAAGCAATCCTACAGTCAACTGGTAATGACTTTTTAGAAGACTGTGTTCCATTTCGGTAAAGCAATTGAGAACTAACCCTATGCAACTACATAAAACACCACATAACCACATTGGCCTGTGTGTTAAGAAGAGAGTATTTATAGTGTTTGACTTTTATCTTGACTTTAAGCAACAATGATAGGTAATGCATAATCTTTTCAGAAGGTTGGTCACACTTAGAGTGGCAGGAAACAGTTTGACATCAATATTTAATGCAAGTTTATTGATTATTTTAAACTTGAGAATGCTATCATAAGTACTTTCAAACCACACATGGTTCATATAGTGTTTATGTACCCATTGTTTCTAGAGAAAAGTTCAGGTTGCTCCAACAAACACCTCTTTGGGGATAGTTTTGATACAGCAAAATAATGTGTGAGGAACCAAACTCCAATACGTGTGTGGCTTTCACCAAAAACAATGAAATTGGGAATATTAGTAGCTGTGATAAAGGCTCCTAAAGACATTAACCATAAAGAGTGTCAAATTGGGGAGGGCCAAGTCTGATAGTCTCTGTACTCAGCTCCATCAGTCTGGACAGCTTCCTCTTCAGACAGAATGAAGTCGGTCACAGATACAGCTAGAGCCTCAGATCATGTCTATGTCAGATTGTTAGATGTGGCATTCAAACACTCCCCCCAAATAGAGAAGGTTGAGTTCCCACTTTCAGCATATATCATGCTGATGTGTATCAGTACATAGTCTGCCATTGGGGAAGGGCAGAAATCAAATAAATCTTGGGGTCAGAAGCCAGAACCTTGGGGCATGGCCCTGGTGGTAAGCTGATAGGTCTGCTATGGGTATTTCAGGCTCTAAAGTGTTAGTTCAGAAGTTAGACTCTGAACCCTCTATGGACAATTTCTAGTGCACTTTTTCCAATTATTTTCCTGAGTAACTATTACAATGCATTCATACACACACACACACACACACACACACACACACACACACACTTCTCTTTATCACCTATTCTGCTCTTTCAGCTGAGACCATCAGAGTCCAGGCCTATTGTCCACAGTCATTAAAGTCCCCCTTTTTTTTTTAAGATTTATTTATTTTATTGTTTTTGACGAGAGAGAGAGAGAGAGAGAGAGAGAGAGAGAGAGAGATACAGAGACAGAGACAGAGAGAGAGCTGAACTGGGGGAGCTCCCAGTTCAGCATATGGGTCTGCATGGGCCGGGGCCGGGATTCGATCCTCGGTCCCCGGCGCTGCAAAGTGAGCGCTTAACCCACTAAGCCATCCTGGCTTCCCCTGAAGTCCCTTTTAATTCTTTTATTTAATCTTTAAATTTATTGCAGTGACAGAGGATGGTAAAATTTATATTGGTTCGAGGTGTGCAATTCTACATTACATTGTTTATGTATTGCATTATGTGCTCACCACCCAGAGTCAGTTCTCTTTTCATCACCATATATTTGATGCCCCTTCTCTCTACCCCTTTACTCTCAGGTAATCACTAAACTATTGACCGTGCCCATGATTTTTTGTTTCTTTGCTGTTTTCAGTTTTATATTCCACATATGAGTGAAGTCATATGGTTTTTTTTTTTCTGTTTGACTAATTTTGCTTAACATGATAAGCTCAAGATTCATCCATGTTGTTGCAAATGACAGCATTTCATTTTTTTCTTATCTCTGAATAGTATTTCATTTTGTACATGTACCACAGCTTCTTTATCCAGCCATCTGTCAGAGGACACTTTGGTTGTTTCCGTGACTTGGCTGTCATGAACAGTGCTCTGATGAACATTGGGGGAAATATATCTTAATTTGAAAATCTTAATCTGCAAATTTGTGGGGGTTATTTTTCTGAGGTTATCCTCTCCTTCCTCTGTCTTGCTTTTGCATGGCTCCTCTAATTCTTTGTTAAACAGATTTTCTGGATTTTCTCTGACTAACAATTTTACATGTTCAATTCCATTGTTAGTCTGTGTATACCAACCTGAGGCTCAGAAAAGATTGTCAGCATGTAGATCACATCTGCTAATATTTGAGTTCTTACTTGAAAAGGACTGTACAATAGCTGAAGATATTCTAAAATGAGAGGGATTGCTTCAGTGGGCAGTGAACTACCAAATGCCTTCAAGCAGAAATAAGAGGTGATTTCTACATCTGATGTAAAACTGGACTTAGAGAATGTTAAAATCCTTTCCAATATTTTCTGTTCATGATTTTCCCCTTTTGAGGACCTACATAAGGAAGTGGTAGAAAGTGAAGACTTGCTTGAAAGAGCATTGACAAAGTAGGGGCAGGTGGGAAAGTAGAGAAGAGTGGCAGAGATGGTGTAAAGTGAACTGTTGGTGTTGTGGCTGCATCATCTGTTCGAGCAACATTTGTGGGGTGGAAACATAGGTGCTGCCTTTCTTCAACTAAAGACATTCCTTGCCTAACAAACTAGGCTTATCTAATAAGATAGAAACTAACATTTGCTGAGTGCTTTGTATATACCAGGCACCTGACTAGGCACCTTATTATTTTTATTTAATTCCCACAACAATACTAAAGAATAGTTATATTCATGCTGCAGATGAGAAAATTAAAACTGAAAAGAAGAGGTTGACTTGTCCAATATTTTTTTTTTATAAATAAAAGAATTGGAAATGCATTTTAGGCTTTTTTGACTCCATTTCTGTGTTTTCTGCTCAGCACTGTACTTTTCTTCTCTTTACCCCTCCCTGCCAGCCCCCTTTAAGAATTTCCTTCTGAGTGAAGTTAGAAAGAAAGAAAGAAAAGGGTGGGAATGTCTTTGTCATTTTCTTGGCAAACTCTCTAATTTCTCAAAGCTCCAAGCTAAGCCTGGACCAAGTGACAGGTTTCACATCTCATCCATCCTTTAGTCATGGATGAGATGAACTGTATGAGGTAGAGTATTCAAAGGAGGTGTTGTAATGAGAACTAATTTGCAGCCAAACTCAATACTACCAGCCTCCCCTCTTCCTTGCTTTTTCTAGGGATAGCCCCCTAGGAGATTTTGACAGAGAGCACCATGTTGAGTACCCATAGCTGGCCTTGCCCGATGCATAGTTTTGAACCACCTGGAGACTAGGCTCTGCAGTATTTTACTCAGGTTACTATTGTGGAGTTTCCTGTGCTCCATCTAAATGACACCCACACCCCAATTTGTGAGCCCATATGACAATGTCTTTTCTGGTATCCCCATGCCCCTGAAGAAGTTGAAGCATAAAGAATGCTTGGAGATTACAATTTACCCAAAGAATTACATATAACTAGGTTGGTAACCAAACCCTGGACTGGCCTGCCCTCTGCTGACTGCCCCAATAGCTGAGTCTGGCCTTGACTAAAACTGCTATATCCCACCAGGAAATCAGTGCAAAGAAAGCAATTTGAGTGTTGCTGGTACCATAATGTGGGGAAGGATATATTGATGATATAGACCCAAGTAGCAGAAGGGACTTTTAAATGTTAGCTAAAGGAGAAGTTGATTCCATAATATAAACTTTGAGGATGTTGGGGGGCACTTATCTGCTTCACAGTATCTATTTTAGGCTGGGCCTGACATGCCCACTTTCATTTGGCCATTATTTTGGAATACGGAGGTAAAGATTTACTAAAATACAAGTCAATCCCACTATCTCCTAGCCACATGGATATTTATCCCACATGACTATCATTCAGGCACTCCATAAACACATAATAGGCATGTACTACATGCCAGAAAGTATAATGTGTGTTGGGGCAGAATCATGAACCATACTGGCATGGTTGCCACTCTTTAGAAATTTATAATCTAGTGGGAAAGGCAGATGTTAACTAAGTGATTATGAAAAGTGAATATACAATCTCCAAGAGGCACAGAGTTAGAGAAAAGTTCACTACATTTAGGGGAACCTGATCTGGTCTGGGCATCTATGAAGAAGTGGTGATCCCACCGAGAACCTAAGAAGGCATCAGTCAAGCAAAAGAGTAGAAAAATTGGAACTCTTATTCACTCCTGGTGTGCATGTAAAATGCTAAAGCCATTTTGGAAAACAGTTTTGTGTTTTCACAGAATGTTAAGCATAGAGTTAAAATACAACCCAGCAGTCCCTCTCTTAGATATACACCCCAAAATAATTGAAAACAAGTATCCCAACATACCCTTATACAGAAATGTTCATAGCAGCATTAATCACAGTAGTCAAAGAGGTGGAAACAGCTTAATTGTCCATCGCCTGATGAATAAACAAATTGTAATAAATCCATACAGTGAAATAGTATGCAGCTATACAAAGATGGAGGTACTGATACATTTGTAATTAATTTCGTGTGTCAACTTGACTGGGCCACAGAGTACCCAAATATTTGGTTAAACACTATTTCTGTTTGCATCTGTGAAGGCGCTTACAAATGTGATTAGCATCTGAATCAGTAGACTGAGTAAAGCAGATTGCTCTCCCCAATGTGAATAGGCATCATGCAATCCATTGAAAGCCTGACTAGAACAAAAAGATGGGGGAAGGGAGAAGTTTCTCTTCTCATTCTGACTGTTTAAACGGGGGCATCAGTCTACTCCTGCCCTTGGACTTGAATTTACCATAGGCTCCCTTGATTCTCAGGTTTGGACTGAATGCCACCACCTTCCTGGGTCTCCAGCTTGCTGACAGCAGATCATGAGATTTCTCAGCATCCATAATTGCTTAAGTCAGTTCCTCATAATCTCTCTCTCTCTCTCTCTCTCTCTCTCTCTCTAGATCAGGAGTGTACAACCTTTTGGCTTTCCTGAGCCACATTGGAAGAAGAATAATTGTCTTGGGCCTCACATAAAATACACTAACACTAATGATAGTTGATGAGGTAAAAAGAAATTGAAAGAAATCTGATGCTTTAAGACAGTTTATGAATTTGTGCTGGGCTGCATTCAAAGTTGTCCTGAGCCATGTGGACCACAGGTTGGATGATCTTGCTCTAGATAAATGATTAGATAGATAGATAGATAGATAGATACCGTAGATTGATTGATATAGAGAGATAGATAGATGATTGATAGATGGTAAATATAGATAGAAAGATAGAAGGAGAGAGAGTTGATAAAGATAGAAACAATGATAGAGATAGAGAAAGATGACAGAGATAGCTATATAGAGATAGACAGAGATCTCCAATTCATTCTGTTTCTCTGAAGAGCCCTGCATAACATAACATGTTATAACATGGATAAACCTCAGATGCATTATTCTATGTGAGAAAAAAAATAGACATAAAAAGTCATATTCCATAACTCAATTTATAAGCAATATCTAAAATAGGTAAATTCATAGAGAAGATAGCAGAATAGTTGTCGGAGGCTCTGAAAGAGGGAAATAGGGAGAGACTGTTTAAAGGGTATGGGGTTTCCTTTTGGAGTGACAAAAATGCTTTGTAATTAGATGTGTTTGTACAATACTGTGAAAGTACCAAATACCATTTACTGGTACACGTTAAAAGAGTTATCTTCATGCTAAATGAATCTCGCTATATGAATCCATAAAGAGAATATTTAATTTTAATTTATTTTTTATTGTTTTTAATAGAGAGACAGAGAGAGACAAAGAGAGAAAGAGGCAGTCAGACAGACAGAGAGACAACGAGAGTCAGAGAGATGGGGGAGAGCCCAAAGCAGTCTACATAGTTGCATGGCGTTAGTTTTCTAAATAGTTTTCACTCCACAGATGTGTGTGGGGCTATGCAGAGTAGGAATGGGCTGGGGTCCTCCCACATGGGGGGCATGCGCCTATGAGCCAGGGGCTGAACCAGGGGCCTCCCACATGGGAAGCTCACCACCAGTGGGTGAGCATACGAGTCCGCATGGGCCTGGGCCAGGATTCAATCCTCAGGGCTGCAAGACAAGTGCTCAACCCATTGAGCCATTCCGGCATCTCCACATAAAAATAATTTTTAAAAAGACAATTTTTACCTCAGTCCAAATAATATTAATAAGAACCTGTTTTGTAACTGCCCTGTAATGGGCACCTGAGAGCTTATGATCAGTATTAGAAACAGACCCTGCTTTGCAAGGGTTCCCAGAGGAACACACACATGTACACAGAATATCTTTAAGAGGCAAACTAATGATGCCATCCAAATACATTGAGAGCATAAAAAAATTTAGCATTGTGGAGGAGGTGACATTGCAACTACCTCATTTGAAAGGCAACCTGATATGGAAAAAGCAAACAAATAAGCATGTGAATTAAAGTCAGACTACTTACATTACAATTCTGCCTCAGTCTGCTCCAGCTGCATGGTTGTGGACACGTCTGTTCATTTCTTGGAGCCTTTGTGTCCTCATCTGTAAAATAGATGTATTAATAATCCCTAATTTCCTGAGTGTTTTTGAAAAACAGATGAGAAATACATTTAATTACTTAGGTCAGACAGGCTTGGGTATTTCTCCCTTGCCTGTATAGTAGCTTACCTCCTCCATTCAGTCCATTAGTCTGCAGACTGTAGAGAAAGAGACTTTTCAGGAGATGAAGGGGTTCGGGTGGGAGGTAGAGGAGCCCAAATGATGTTAAGAGGGCTTCCTCTTTCAGAATCTCAGAGGAATCTTGTGAATCTCCACTAATTTTTGTTCCACCTAGATTTGTGGGCACCCTCTAGGAGAATATTACATTCTAGGAGTCTCAGGCCCAGTAAGCAGATGTTTTCAGAGGAAAATACCATTTAAACCACGTAAGCGTCCTCTGTGTGTTGCTCTTTTACTTGGCTGCTGTTAGCTGATGGGATGGGTAAATTGAGCTCCATTAACTCTGGGGCACATGGCTGCTACCCAATTTCAGGGAAACTTCAATGTGTTACATGTTAGCAATTACACAGATTAAGTGAACTGTTCAGCCATAACCTTGCATCTAATCATTTGACCACCTTTTGCTTTGTAAGCTTTTTTCTTTCCTGAGGAACTCAAATTGATGAAACAGCCCTGACTAAAAACAAGTATGCCATCTGAGTGACCCTTCATTTGCATAACAGCTCCTTTCTGCAGGGACAGCGCTGTCTGAGGTTACCCCTGTCTGCACAAATGCAGCAGTTGATGGGGCAGGGAGGCTTAGGCTGGTCTTTTCATGGCATATATTTTTCTAGTTCTTTTTTGAGGGCTTTAACACATTAGCAACCTAAATTAGTTTAAACATTTTTATTGCAATAACTTGCAATAAAAATATACTCTAATGAAATGGTTAAGTGACCATTCCCACCCTAACACTGTTTGGCTGTTTCTTTTTTCTTTTTTTTTTTTATCTTTTTATATTTATAGAGAGTAATTATTTTATCTTCAGTGCATATTTATTTTTTTTATTTTACTTTTGACAGATAGAGAGAGAGACAGAGACAGAGACAGCTAGAGAACCGAACTGTGGGAACTCCCCAGTTCAGCATGTGGGTCCGCCTGGGCCGGAGCCGGGATTCGATCCTCGGTCCTCGGGGCCTCAAAGCGAGCGCTCAACCCGCTGAGCCGTCCCGGCTTTCCCCTGTTTCTTTTTTATAGTTTCAATTTCTTTGTTAAATCGTTCCTTTTGTTCACTGATTTCTTTTCTGAGATTATTTAGCTGTGTCTGGGTACTCTGCCAGCATTTTTTTTTTTTTTTTTTTTAGCTCTCTGAGTGTCTTAAGAACTTCAGTCTTGCATTCTGTGTCATTTAGATCATATATTACCAGATCTACAATTTTTTTTTCTGGGGATTATTAATTTTCTTTCTGAGTTGCTGTGTTCATTGTAAAAGGGGTGATTTTCTTATTAAGCATAAGGAGTTTTCCCCTGGCATATATGCTGAAGTCTTTCTCTCATTTCCCAGTTGGTGCTGGTGCAGGGTCTTATGATACATTCTTTTGGCTATTCAGTCTTTTCACACTGGGGAATTTCCTAGATGGTGGGCTTCTCTTCTTTGTCCCATTCTCCTCAGTCTCATTGTGCCTTCTCTTTAGGGCAATGTTGTGGGCAATGGTATCCTATGCCTGTCTCATCCTAAAATAGGCAGGCCAGAGCTTCTGCACCTGTGTGTTGAAGTTTTCCTGCACTACCCCACTGTTTTCAGCTGGACAGGTTGGTGCAGGGTTTGTTTGGAAAGGTGCACTTATGTGCACCCTCCCTGGATGTAGCTGATGGAGTACAGGCACCAGATGGGGTGAGCATTGGAAGAGAGGGTCAGGGGAAGCTGCCAATCTCTGAGATTGTGTGTTTTTCCTTGTGGGAAAGGCTGTGTGGTTTGGAGCTACCCTGTATTCCAAGGGTGCACACTGGCCTAGGTAATGGGCTCAGCTGCAATCCAAACCTGCAACTCTGTCAGGAGTGTGGAGGGCCAAGGGGTGTACACACCATTAGCTTTGTCTTCTTCCCTTCTCCAGAGCCTGCAGTTCAGCCGAGCCATGTTTCACTCAGGATTCTGTTTTTCTCTGATCAGCACTTACATGGCTGCTGGCTCTCATACTCCAGCTCACCTAGGGCCTTCCTGTTACTGGGTCAGCCACCCTGCAATCCTCAGCTCTTGGTCTGGGATTTTTTATTCCTGCACACACACACTCCAACTGTGGCTCTAGGTTACTCAGGGCTGTGCCCAGGCTCCAAGTTGCCCAGGGCAGTTTCCCAGTTTAGTCTGACTCAGTCAGTGTCTTGCCAGCTTTAGCCTCCCACGTCTCCACTCTGGTCAGTTCTCAGATTCTAACCCTCCCAAGGCCATGGTGCTTTTCTGCGTGATTCCTAGGTGCCCAGCTCACTCCCTCTTCAGCCTGGCTCTGGGTCATGATCCTCAGTCCTGTCTTATCCCTTTCCTCCTGCTCACTTCCTGTTCTCTGACCTTTAGATGTTTTGTTGTAATGAGTGGGTCTCTCAGCAGACAATATGTGTAGTTTAGGGATTCCCTCAATGGAGTTTATTTTTCTACTTGCTATATTTTCCCAGAGAGCTGTCAAGGATTTCCTCTGACACCACTATCTTGATCCTCCTCCTAGTATACCATTCTCAAATTCCATTCTTGTTTCTCTTAATATATTTTTGAGTTGCTTCTTAGTGATTGCACCAGGATTACAATGAACATCTTAACTTAAAACAATATAGTTCTATTTAATATCAACTTAATTTAAATAGCATATAAAAGTTTTTCTCCAATATAGCTCCATTCTCTCCCCCTCATTTATATTATTCTAATCACTCATATTACATCTTTATGGATATAAGTCCATCAAAGTTGATTTGTATTTACTGCTTAGTGTAGTCTTTTAAATCAAATAGAAAAAATAGTTAAAATCTAAAATGCATTTTTACTATTTTTTAAATTATCTATATAGAAATATTTACCAGTTCTCTTTACATGGATTCAAATTATTGTCTAATAAAGGATAGTTTGCTGAATATACAATTCTTGGTTGATGATCATTTATTTCTTTCAGAACTTTGAATATATCATTTCATTCATTTCTGGCCTCCATGAATTCTGAAGGGAAGTTATCTGTTTAAGTTTATTAAAGATCACTTATGTGAGCTGAGTCATTTATGTCCTGCTGCTTTCAAGGTTCCCATTTTATCTTTCAGCAGGTTGACTATGATATGTCTTTTAGAGCTTCTATTCAGTTTGTTGAGTTCTTAGATGTGTAGATTGTTTTTTGTCAAATTAGGAATTTTTCAGCTACTATGTCTTCTACTCTTCTTTTGTCCTTTTTTTCTCTCCTCTCATAGGACTCCCATTATGTGTATGTTGGCATATTTGATGGTTTCCCATTGGTCACTGCTTCCCTGTTCAATTTTATTCACTTTGTAAGCCAGAAAGAGAGCCCTCACCTAAAACCAACCATGCTGGACTTTTTCCTGGGAATTCTAGCCTCCAAAACTGAGAAATTTATTTTGTTTAATCTACCTAATCTATGGTAATTTGTTATGGCAGCCTGAGCTGATTAATATATCTCCCTAGCCTTTGATAGTTTCCTCACAGATATGCACTGATTAGTACTTTGCTTAATATTTGAGGGAGGGTACTCTGTAGATCTCCGTGGTACTCTCTCTGTATAGCTTGCTCTTAAGTTGAGAATACTAGCTGCCTTGGGCTCCCTGGACTCTCACTTTTGTTTTCTCAACACAAGTTTGCTGGGCACTTCCTGAGGTGTTTATTTATTTATTTATTTTTCTGTTCTACACCCCAGAAACTGAAAACACTAAGCAGAGGTTATTTTAGAGTTCATCTTATTTACTTCTAATCTCGCTCTCTGCCCTTTATTGGCTGATGTTTCCAGTGTTTTTAAGACCATTTTGAAAATAAATTTTTTTGAAAATAAATTTTTAAAGATTTATTTTATTGTTTTGACAGAGAGAGAGAGAGAGAGGGAGAGAGAGAGAGAGAGAGAGAGAAGGGGAGGGCCCAGAGCAGTCTCCATAGTTGCACATCATTAGTTTTTCATCATAGTTTCATTCCACACAAGTGGATGCAGAGCCGCATAGGGTGGGAACCAGGCTGGGGGCCTCCAACATGGGAAGCATGCCCCTGTGAGCTGGGGCCTGAACCAGAAGCCTCCTACATGGGAAGCTCGCCCTGGCAGGAACCAAACTAGGGCCCCCCCATGTGGGAAGCTCACCACAGTTCAACATATGTGTCCCCAGGGGCAGAAGCCAGGACCAGGACTTGATCCTAGGACCTCTGAACTGTTAATTGAGCACTTAACCTGCTGAGCCATCTTGGTCCCCCCCTCCCCTTCTTTTAATGGTTGTTTCATGTAGACATGTAAATCTGGTTCTTCTTACACCATCTTGGCTGGGGAAAAAAAGCCTTATTTTCTCTGAAGTTTTGACTAACATTTGAATTTCATGTCAATTTGATTTTATTACCAAATAATAGAAAGCAAAAGACCCCATATTTGCAAGGCAACTTTTCTAGACTTAGGTCTTTCTAGGTCTTCTACACCTTAGTTATTAACTCCATCACAAATGAAAAAAATTTTCAATACATCCCTGTGTCTTTGCACAAACTATCCCATTGAATTAACTTCACTTCCTTATCTTTATTGTAAATCTTACTTATTTTTTTAGGCCATCATTCAAATGAGGATAAAACCTTCCTTCAGTCATGCTTACAGGAAAAATCTGTGTTATTGTTGTTACCATTATTATTATTAATAAACATGGCTATATCTATCATTTATTAAGCACTTATTATATTTCAAACTCTAATCCTCACAGTGGCACTCTGAAGTAAACCCTGGCATTGTTGTTTTTGAAAATGTATAGTGGAATTTAAGATTAAGAAAAAATATGTAACTTTTTCAAGGTCAGACAACTGAAAATACCTTAGCTAGGATTCAATCCTGGGTTGTCTGATTCTTGACCATATGCCGAATATCAATCTCATCTTCAATGTAATGGTGTATTTATGTATTTGTCTTTACCATTAGCTTGTGTGTTCCTTGAAAGCAAGAGTTATATCTTATTTATTTACTTACTTACTTACTTATTTACTTATTTTCAACACCAAGCACAATACCTAGAATAGGTACTCATAATATATGATGACTGATTAAATGAATGAATGAATGTGTACACCAGACAAAGGTTTGGCTTGAAGCAAATGTAGGCACTGGGCTCAGGAAGATTATAGAGGACCAGCCTGTGTGGCATAACACTAAACAAATCCAGTCAGGAAATACTGTATCCAAGTTAAAAAAATTCTGAAATCCAACCCAGATCATAAGATTTGCTTTCATACTAGACATGTATTCTGAATTTTACCACAATACTTCAGAGGTAAAAGAAAATGTCTATTCTGGGGTGTGAGCACATAATGCGATGCATGGGTGATGTGATGTGGACTTGTACATCCAGAAACTATCTAATTGTTACCAAATCAATGTTACCCCAATACATTTAACAACAACTACAAAAATGTCTAGTCCTTCAATCATTTGAGGAAGATAAATTTAATATTTCAAATCTGTCAGAAGGTTTATGTAATTTAAGAGATAATTGACCTCAAAGCTAATCCTTATCCTCTTGACTTAGACTTTCAAGTCAAGCTAAATTTGAAATGCCTTAACATGTTCCATGGAGGCTGTAATACTTTTTTTTTTTTTAACTGTTTCTTATGGCCTAGATATTGAGGGCATTATCCTTTCAACTTCTAGTTTTGGGATAAAATTACTGTCTGCGAATGTGTACTATTAGAAGGTCTGGCATTAGCAAAAAGGCATTAGTGTTCATAAGCAGAAGGCTACATTTGGCCCCTGCTCCTAAGGGTATATGCTATTTCTTTTCTGAATATGTCAAAAATGGTGAGATATGAGCCATGTCATTAATGAAAGTTGGAAATACCTTGGGTGCTCTGTATATTGTTTAGTAGTGACCAAATAAAGAGTAGTGTGGATCAGTGAAGAGGGTAGACCCAAATTGTGCTATCTTAACCTGGTAGCACATATCCACACTTAGATGTATGCCACTAGACTTCCTTTTTTCTTTTTTCTTGTTTTTGACAGAGAGAGAGAGAGAGAGAGAGAGA